>MVGT01000481.1:120079-130215 GCA_002174775.1 Macleaya cordata | reverse complement strand
ATTCGGCAATTAAACACGACTGACTGTTTAGAAGGTATAAAACTTAAATAAAATAAGCAGCATTTATCTCCCTAAGTTAAAATTTAACTTAAGGAATTTATATTTTAACAGATAATAGAGAATGACTTTGTCAGTTAGGTAAAACTAATAATATAATTACAAAGTGATTTGTGGAATTTATAAACTTGGGTGGGCTAAATTAGTAAAAAGATGGGTTGAAATAGGATTCACCAAAAATTTATGAACCAGAAAATGGGTTGAAAAAAAGTCCTAAAAAAAAAGGCATTATGATTTTAGTCTTTGTTTTATAAATTTAGTCCATAATTTATAAAATAAGGACTAAAATCATAATGCTTAAGAATTTTTTTTTACATTTTCTATTTAATAATAATTTTAATTTAATTTAATGAAAAAACACAAATTAGAGACTAGTGTTAAGTAGACGTACCTTTCAATATTTGTTTGTTACTTTGGGTCGAAGAAGGCCCTGTCTTTCTTGTTACATTGATGGCATGCTTTAGTTTTACTTTCTCCAATTCCAACCACTCTCTCTCTCTTTTTCTCTCTTTCGCTCACAAGCTTCCAAAACCACGCCCTTTATATATTCTTCAACTACTTTCTCTCTTTCTTCATTCAAGCCTCGTTCTATCGATTTTCCACTCTCTCTCTCTCTGTCTCTATCTCTGTCTCCCTCTTGATTTCAGCAATGGCGGCTATTGCAAGTACCCTTCTCTTTCTATTTGTCATCGGAACCGGCATCGTCGCGTCAGATCCCGACCTGCTCCAAGACATCTGTGTGGCTGATCGCTCTTCAGGTAATCAATTATATTTTTAAGCAATTTTTTATTTAGCATAGTTCGTCTCCAATTTCCTCCCATCAAAAAAAAAAAAAAAAGTTCCTAACTAATTTCCCACCAAAAATCTGTCATTTCTTCTATTTTTTTTTATTTATTTTTTTAAAAATTCACTGGGTCTGGGTCCAGTCAAAAACATATTAGTAATTGTTTAATCAGATGACAATTTTTCTTGAAACATGGGTGGGTTGAATCCTGGGATCTAATCTCTTAATTAATTTGGTGGTTGGTTTTATTAACACAGCGGTAAAGCTGAATGGGTTCAGCTGCAAAGAAGCCGCTAATGTTACAGCAGCAGATTTCTTCTTCGACGGTCTGGCTAAACCTGGAACCGTCAACAACTCCGTTGGGTCTCTGGTAACAGGGGCAAACGTAGAGAAGATACCAGGCCTTAACACTCTGGGAGTGTCGCTCGCCCGTATCGACCATGTACCCGGTGGACTGAACCCACCTCACACACACCCACGAGCTACGGAGGTCGTGTTCGTCTTAGAAGGACAACTTGATGTAGGGTTCATCACTACTGCTAATGTCCTCATCTCCAAGACCATCAAGAAAGGTGAGATCTTTGTGTTCCCTAAAGGTCTCGTTCACTTCCAGAAAAACAATGGAGATGAGTCTGCTTCAGTGATTTCTGCCTTCAATAGCCAACTGCCCGGGACACAGTCCATTGCTGCAACTCTGTTCGCCGCAAACCCGCCTGTGCCGGATAATGTGTTGACTAAGGCCTTCCAGGTGGGCACCAAAGAGGTTGAGAAGATCAAATCAAAATTCGCACCCAAGAAGTAGAGACTATTATTATCACTATAGAATCGGTTCCTTGGCCGGAGTTGTCATAATTCATATGCTCTATATTCAAAGCCCAATAAGTCAGATTTTCGACTAATTATTTGTATCTTGGTTCGATCTGGATTCGTTTAATTAATTTTTGTTCTTTTGCAATGCCTGGAGAGAATAATTTGTGAGGTGAAATAATGTGTGAACTAATTAATAAGAAACTCCACCAATCCATTCATCATTCATCAATAATATATCCTGCATCGCAAGTAATTATTTGATCTAATTACGTCCTTAATTCATTGCTACTTCAGAAAGAAATAAAGGACTTGTATGAGAGAAGTACCTTCTCTCTATATATATCTCAATATTCAGAACTAGAAGAACCTTCTGTTATAAACCCTACAGCAAATTATCTGGAAACGGCTGCAGATTGAAGATAGTAAAAAAAAAATTTACTATCTTGAGGGGTTGCTCGACTGTTTCGACCGTGGGTTTGCTCCTCATAGGTCGCTAGTTTGAATCCCCCCTCAAGACCACTGGGGATTGTTAAACGGCCGCTTGGTGCGCAAGCTGGCCCGGACACCAACGGTATTAAAAAAAAAATTACTGTGGATGTCAAGACCCAAATTAATTAATGGTTATTTATTTCCAAAGCCAAACAAAACTCTCCAGTGTCGTGGTAAGGAAGAAACATTTAGTTAATTCACTTTTGGGGATTACAGATAATAAGTTAGATTACCAAATACCAAACACCACTGATGTGCATGTTAAGACTAAAATAAGAGTGGGGGGTTAGTACTTAGTTGAGGGGGAGAGAGAGAGTGTGATGAGTCATGGGGTGGGGTGGGGGCCACTATAACCAGCAGCAAGATTCTTCTTGTCTTTGCCTTCTTGTATAATTTCTTGCTTTTGTAAGTCAGTCCACAAGAATGGATCAAATCAATTGTTAGAGAAACACAGAAGACAACTTATTAACAAGTATAAAGATCTGGCATACCAACTTTTCCAAACCACGCCTACATGGGGGGAAAGAGGAAAAAAAAAGAAAAAAAGAAAGACCAAAAAGAAAAAAAAGCTTTCCCTGCAGCCTTTTGTCTGAAATTTTAGTTTCAAGTCAGGGCCATTGAAACTTTAAATTGTGTCAAAGTAAACTGTGGCTTCAGGATACCCAATTCAGCTTGAATTGAATGAACCAAATCGTTCGGGAGCTGTTACTGATGATTTGAGAGGCATGAAGGCCCCTTGGGCCTGGAGGGTTCCTTCAAGCCTCTGTCCCTCAGCTCTCTCTCTCTCTCTCACACACACACACACACAGACACACACACACAAGATACTCGTGAGGGCAAGGCATAATTAGATTCCATCAACTACACCAGATCAAATCTATGATCTATCATGTTAACTTACATAAACAAGGTCCTACAAAACACTAGTTTGGCTCATCCAAATCAATGCAAATCAAAGCTTAAAGTGATACAACTTGTAAACTAGTGGTTAGTTTATAGCTTCATATAGATTTGAACTCACAAGAAAATAATTTTAACCAAAGAGTCTTACTTGGTGTGTAGTATGTGCTCCTAATAACTAAAGTTAAAGGCCTACTGAAAATAGGGGGAGGGGGTGCCAAAATGGGTTTTCTATCCCTATTGTCATGTTCCGGAGTGCTGCTTTTTTCATTTTCATGAGTTAAATCTAAAAGAAGCATATAATCATAGGCATTTCATGAGTTAAATCTAAAAGAAGCATATAATAATCTCATAGGCGCTGCCAACTATGACTCTCCACCAGTCTCTGTAGAAGAAGTGTGGCATGGTGTCAAACTAACTTGTTTTGAAAGATAGATGAAGGTGTCAATTGGTTTGGTGAGTTCTTTATGACACGGAAGATGTTTGCTGCATTTTTAGATGAAAAGTAAGTTCTCATAGTAGTAGACCACCCACTCATAAATGACACTTTCACAGATGAAGCTAATAATGAAAGACGACACTCCAATCTTTAACCAGGGATTAATAATTGGCCATAAAACTGGATCCATCTTCGCATACAACTTTATTCTCGAAGGAGAGTGTATGTTTGATACTTACTGGGTGTGATCTAGTTATGGTGTTTGCCATGTCATCCATATCTAGAATGACTACCAAATTACGGTCTAGACTCGGAGACTTAGAAGATTTTACAATGTTGTTGTCAACCAGTTGATATCAACTTCAAGCTTCAGCTGTCTCTTATACTTCAGAAACGAAAATGAATCATCGGGTGGAGTACTGTGGGAAATCAAAGATTGTGAGGTACTAGATAGAATTCATGCAGCCCTAATAACTAGTCGCTTGTGGGGTTACATGTTTTCTTAAAACTCTTCTCCATCTATATACTCTTTTCCATTTATTATTTAATTATTCTCTTTTATTTAGATAAACTGTGAAGGGGGTCTATTGTTGTTGTTGCTGCTTTGTAGTGTGCTTTTGATTCAATACTAGTTATCATTCTCATCTCTACATGTTGTATTGCGATCTATAGCAAATTAACACCACAATTCCAAGTACCAGTTCGTTTGCAGAAACAGATTCAGTATTAGTCCATTAATTTCATCAATCATAATTCAAGGCATTTAACTAGTAACTAATCAACAGAGCAATACAATTTGTTGCTAAACACAATTTAATGTTGTCAACTTCGCTTCCTTTTTCATAAACAACAAGCATACTTTGTTACATTTCAATCAAACACAGAAGACAAGATAGAAAAGTAGTCATAGTTACAGAATGACATAAATTACAAGGAAAAAGAAACCAAATATCAACAACTCTTACTAACCATCGATCCATCCATCCATCCATCAAGATGATTCCTTTTGAACTAGAGGCTCGAGCACGGCAGACTTGGGATTCACCATTGGAGGACCCTTGTCTCTACGTTCGAGCTCGTCGAGCTGGAATGTGATGAGCTTATCCCAGTTTCCTCCCTCAAACAGAACTCCAGCCTTACCGTCGGTGATTCTCTGAATGATCCCACAGTACATGTAAAATGGGTTTTTGGGGTTCTTCACTATTGCGATCATACCTGGCATCAAAAGTGGTAATTCTGGCGGTTTGGGCTTCGAAGAACTTGTAATTCCAACCCCCAATTCTCCACTTGAAACCGAACCCGATTTTTTGGGAGGTGGGTTTTTCTCAATGAAGCTTTTTAATCCTTTCTCCCCGCCAGGGAATCCTCCAGTGAGACCTAGTAGCTCCTTCTCGAAAGCGTTTTCTGGAACGCTGAACGACGCTATCTCAGTACTGGTGGAGGAGGAAGAAGAAGAAGAAGTAGTTGAGGGGGTTTCTTCAATTGTAGGAGGAGGAGGAGGAGGAGGAGTGGTTTCAATCGTTCTCTTGAGTTCTTCTTGGAGGGATTTTTCGCCGTTACAGAGGCCTCTGCCACCCATGATTTCAAAGAGATCGAATTTGGCAGTGGGTTTTAGATAAAAAGTTGAGGGGATTTTTTGGGATCTGGGAGATGGTTTTAGAGGAGAGATGTGGAGATGGGTTTCGCCAAGGAAGGAAGATTTCTGTAGGAGATGGCTTTGAAAGCTCGGGAGACTGATGAAGGAAGCCATAGCTGGCTGGCTTGGCTTTACACAAGAGTGAGTGAGAGAGAGAGAGAGAGAGAGGGTGTTTCTCTTTCTCCTTTTCTCTCCCCTCAGCCATAAGAAGTTTTGTTGACTCCTCACAATCCTCATCATCAACATCATATCTGTTGGGAAAGGATTTGGGACCCACAGTGCCAACTAAGCAAGCCAACGTGATTTATTTTGCAGTAATGCTAGAGTTACAGAAGGCTAAACCAATTTAGAGGTCTCTAAATTGCTACAGCAAAACTATCCGTACAGAAAAGTTGAAAAGTTTTGAAACTTCTAGGTCGCTCGTCTGGTTATCCTTTTCTTGGTGCCAAAGAAACCATATTCGGTACTGAAAATACAAAAACCTCCCGCTCTCAAACATGTATTAACCAAACTGTCTCCCAGTTGAAACGGAGTAGTTCAAGATCGGTCCGGGATCAGACAATTCAGAACCAATTTAACAAGAATTTTGCTAGAATAACACCGGAATTTGACACCAGAATATTACATCTGCTTTTTAAAAGTGGTATGAGGGGCTGAAATGAAATTAATGTTTTTTCAACAACTGTTATGATTGTCAATCAATAAAATAAGCAGATGTAATCTTTGATGTCAAAATCTGGTGTCCCTCTAGTAATGCCCATTTAACAAAGGATAGTTTTGTAACCGAAAAAAACGTAAGCTATATTTCCAAAACTACCCTTTTATGTTCTTTGTCTCACTTGGGACGTTTTTTCCTCTTTAAAAAGCCAGGGAGGGAGACGAACCGATCCGACGAAAGAAAGAAAGAAAAGAGTAGAGTAGTAATAAATCATCATCATCATCATCAGTGTCTTTCTTCTCTAGGCTAACAGTGCTGTGTTGATCTTTCTCTCACTCTAGAAGACTAGAACTAATAAGAACTTATTAGAGAAAGAGAAAGAGAAGAAGAAGAAGAGACTAGAGAGAGATGGAGGGTGGAAGTAGAAGATCGAGAGGGATGATCCCACTTCTGGCGCTCCACGCCGTGAACGAGTTTTACAAACTGGAGAGAAAGCCTCCTGTTACGGCAGGCCTTCTCGTCGCCAACACTCTCATCTATCTCAGACCTGGTGTCCTCCATACTCTTCTTCCTACCATCGATGACGTCTGGTTCAATACCCGCCTCATCCTTATGGTAAAACATTTCAACACCTCTCTCCTTCTTTCTCTCCTGTTTTACATTCCATAATTTCATTGTAAATTTGGAATTTTTTTTTCTCTCATTGTGAATTTTCGTAAATTCAGTTGCTTATCCTTGAAACTAGCTGTATGGGTTTTTAGGTATTCCATGAACAACGGATCTCACATTCCATAATTTGTTGTTTGAGAAAGTCGAATTGCAATTTCATGACTGATGTGGGTTTAATTTCCTCTTTCTTTATATGATGATGTGGGGGTTTGGTAATTCAAATCAAGGTTTAGCATTTTAGGGTTATCATTCGGAATAAAATGGGGGGTTGGCCCTTTTGGGTGTTCTTCTTTCGGTTAATTGGTAATTTTTGTTAACCTATAATTAAAACCATACTTTACTCCTTTGCGTTTGGTTTCCATCTTTGAGGTGGAAAATGGTTTCTTGGAACTGTTTTTTTTTTTTCATTTCAAAAGAATGGTTGACTGCAAAAAGGCCCACTACCCCTTGGTAGTGTTAAAGTGTGGAGTAATCTGTTTTGGGTGCAATGCATGTACCTCAGAATGGTGTTTGGTCATGGTGAAATCATAGAAATGGGTTTTTGATCTTAAGAAGATCAAAGTTTGTTATGTAAGTTCTTAAAAGCTAGCTAATAAAGCCGGCCATTAAATCATAAACTAGCGGAAGTCTTAAAATATGCTGTTCAATTTATTCAGCAGCTATCTGTAGTAGTGAGTTAAAGCAAGTAGGATCTTTTGAACCCAAATAGGAAAATAAAACACAAAGGCTCTGCTTGGTATGCATGGAAAATTCGCATCTGCAGTTATTCCCAGTCAAATTGATAAATCAGCTGCTTGGTATGGTATTCCTCTGCTAGTTAGGATACTTATGGCCTTGTTTGTCCATGCAAACTACCACTACCACAGCTGTGGTAATTTGCATTCTGCAAATTTTCCCTGCATACCAAGCAGGGCCAAAGATGAGAACGTACACAATAGGCTAGGCATGAACTCAAGATAAAATGATGATATGTTCTGGCTCATAACATAAGATTTAGAATTTAGCTTATTTATCTCAAGAATAGTTAGCAAGTGCTTTGCAGTAATGTAGCAGTGTATCAGAAACAAACCAGCCAACTCATTTCAATACTTCAATTCCATGCTGTTACTTTTTTTTTGTCTCTCAAGTTCTTGGTCTAATGTTGTTAGATCTGTCTCTCTTGGTCTACTTTTTTGTTTTGAGCAGCATGGGGACCTTAAGCGCTTCTTTTTGTCAGCATTCTACCACATGGATGAATCACACCTGGTGTTCAACATGATGTCACTCCTGTGGAAGGGAATCCAGTTGGAGACTTCAATGGGGAGTCTTGAGTTTGCATCAATGGTTGCTGCACTCCTTGCAATGTCCCAAGGAATCACTCTACTTCTTGCCAAGTCACTTTTTCTCTTCTTCGACTACGGAAGGCCTTACTACTTTGAGCATTCTGTGGGATTCTCCGGAGTCCTCTTTGCCATGAAAGTTGTTCTCAATTCGCGGTCGGAAAACTACACGAACGTTTATGGACTAATAGTTCCTGCACGTCACGCAGCATGGGCAGAGTTGATCCTTATCCAGATGTTTGTGCCGCGTGTGTCATTCTTGGGTCACCTTGGTGGAATACTGGCAGGGATTCTCTATCTTCGCTTGAAGGGTTCATATCCAGGTCCAGACCCGCTTACCACCCTCATCAGAGGTGTCACTGGTATACTGAGCTGGCCATTGAAGTTTGCCAGTAACTTGTTCCGTATAAGGCGTCGCCGTATTTCTGGCAGGGGGACGGTTGGTGGGGAGAATCGGAGGGGGAGGAGTTTTCCAAGTAGTGGGTGGAGATGTCCAGCTTGCACATATGATAATTCTGAATGGTTAAACGTGTGTGAGATGTGTGGGACAGGGAGTGAGAACCACAATGTGGGGTTGGCATCATCTTCCATTCAGTCGTCAAATAGGTATGGCAACAACCTTTCTTTGCAAGAACTACGGCTCCGGAGGATTGAAAGATTTGGTAGATGACTTTATGTCATATGATGAAGATGTAGATGAAGTGGTGGATGGGTCATTGACTGACCTGGTCCTGGATAGCGAGCAAAATGAAGCTGCATTGTCATGGTATTGTTCTAACTAGGACTCTACAGAGGGTCGAGAGGCAAGTGGAAGGAAGGATCAAAAGTGAAGTGTTTTGTGAGAACGAATAGGAAATGATTGTGTTCTGTTTATGTAAATCCATCCCCGTCTGTGAGGTGCGAAATTAAGGAATTGTCACTGATCCCTGATGATGATGATGATGTGGATTGGTTGCGAGAACCCGCAATTATTATTAAAATTCCATATCGTCATTTAACTTTTGATTGTTATATTTCTTCTTCTTCTTCAGAGCTCTGATTCTGTAGAATAGCTAGTAGCTCTTTGGAGAATCTCCTAATAAACTGATGTTCGGTAGGGGTTTATTATATATATATATATATATATTTAATATTTTAGTAACCACTTGAGGAGGTTCCTTCCAGTTTAAATTTTAAAATGAATCTTGTGAAGCAAGAGTAATAGTAGACTTGAAAGCAGTCTTCTAAAAGTTCAGTTCATTTTCCAGTTTTGCCTCCCTCCCAACAACAACTGCTCGTTTTTTAACATAACAAAAGATGGGTAATGCTACAGGCATCTCGGATTTGCACACAAAATCATATTTGGGGTCTAATTTGAGTCTAATTTAGTCTAACATAGGTCTAATTTTAGTGTAATTTGAATAAATAATCAGAGGTATTAGCAAAGGTGTAAATCCGAGGTGCTGGTAGCATTTTCCACAAAAGACAAATTAAAGAATTTACCTGTTTTTGTTAGACTTACAATATCTGATTGAGGTTTTTTGTTCTTCCCCAGACTAGACTAGACTAGGAAGATAGATTTATAGAGGTAAAAAACTCCACCTAAGATTAATAAAGTCTCAAAACCTGCATTTGAATGATAAACTCCAATTTCCCATCAACATTGCATCATCTGAAGATTGTGTAGTAGCGTGTCCAGATAAATGCTCAACATCAACCATGTAATTAATTGGTTTGGGATTGGGATTTTGCTTGAACCAATTTACCTGCAAAAAGAAACCAGCAGAAATATTAAGACTGGACACAACATCATCATCACGAGCGTACGTACACATTGAAGTGAGGCAGTGGCACATGCAAGATAGCTTATGGTTGGTGTTATATATATATATGCATGCTGCATGGTTGGCATCTTTAGTTTCGTTATTAAGGATTTTGTGGAGGTCTTTTAGACCAATTGCATGCGTAGTAGAGTTACCTCATCAATATTTGTTTGTTTGTTTGTTTGTTGTCGTCTACCATCAGGAATTGCAATCAGAATTACTACTACAGGCTTGGAGAGTCTAACAGCACATCCCCGCCCCCACAGGATTACTGGGTAATGCTACAAGCACCTCGGACTTGCACACAAAATTGTACCCGGGGTCTAATTTGGGTCTAATTTGAGTCTAATTTGGTCTAACATTAGCCTAATTTTAGTCTAATTTGAATAAAATAATCAGAGGTATAGCAAAGGTGCAAATCCAAGGTGCTTGTAGCATTTTCCCAGGATTACTACACTACCGCTAAAATAAAAATAAAAATAAAAATGACATCTATATCCTTAGGAAAAAATTAGAAAAGGGGTGTAAATTTTTGACTTAACCCCCAAAACCAACCTAAACCAAAACCACGAT
>MVGT01000481.1:97742-110409 GCA_002174775.1 Macleaya cordata | reverse complement strand
TTTTATCACCACCCCACAAAAAAATACACCCCACCACCTTCATCTTCTCCACCACCTCCACCATCACACCAGAGAGAGAGGTTCTCTTAGTGGGAAAGATGAAGTTTTTTTGGTGGGTATAATTATCTGAAGCTTCCCCCATCGAATGGGTTTTGGGTTGAAGGCCCAAACAAAAACCTTCCCCAATCCTATTTAGTTTTTCCCTTTTTTATTTTTAATATTTATTGGAAAATGTTAAAAAAAGTCATTATGATTTTAGTCCTTGTTTTATAAATTTAGTCTCTACTTTTATGACTTTTATGTCCAAAAATAAGGACTAAATTTATAAAATAAGAACTAAAATCATAATGACTTTTTTACAGGGACTTTTTCCAAAACCCCATATTAATAAGGTTTCTCACCATGTAGATCATTCTAACAAAAAATCAGCCCATTGTAATACTTCTAACCCCATCAAAAACAGATTGTAGATCAATAGTGAAAAAATTGCTCTTACATTAAAAAAAAAAAAAGCTTATTTTTGAATCAATATTTTGTGATGTTAAAAGTTTTTTAATGAACTAATTTTTTGTGAAAATGATCTATACAATATTGTTATTACAATCAGCCATTAGTAAGTCACTATATGGTCCCCAGAGAGTAAGCTAGGGTGGGGATAGGTGTCTTTAAATTTATTTATTTCTTGATACAGCATAAGCAAATTAAACTTGTAACCAGACACTACTCTAAGACTAGAGAGATGACTTATTCACTGTAATTATCCATCATGATCATACACAGATCGATAAATAGACAGATATCACTTGAACCAATACCTTCTCTCGCATAATTCTGGAAGAGAGAACGGTACGTGGACAGACCACCTGTATCCATACATAACATACATACTTCACAAACTACCAATCTATTATGCCAAACCCTCTTCGGAGAGGGTTTGATTCGGCTCAAACCTCTTTGGTTCGTCTATGATTGGTGGGGGATGGGAGCATTACCCACTCATATTATAAAAAAAATATTATATCCACCACAATAGACATCTGAGTACCAGGATTAGCTTCCAGAAGTCACATTGAATCATCCGAATCCTCAGTGTCGCTTCTGTCGGGCTCTCCCTCATTCCCCCCAGCCTCTTGAACCTCAGGTTGTGCTGCAGGTACAGGAGCCGCTTTCTCACGCTGTGCTGCACGTGCACTTCCCTCCCCATCTTCCTCTTGCTCAATCACCTCCACATGTGAACTACTTTTAAGGTCAAGGACTGACTAATCACACCAAAAGACACCTCATGGACAGATAGATGCATTACATATAGGCTATAGCAACATAAATGTATGCCGTTGCCAACATGGAGACCAATATTCACATCTCAATTTAACAATATAGAGATCAATTTTTATATGCTCAAGTTTCAGTCATCCAAGTGAAATCTAAAATCTAAATACCATCCCAGTGACAGTGAACAAGTCATGAATGCAATTGAAATAAAACCAACAATGCAAAAGGATATCCACGTTCTCAGCTGTTCCACCAGCCATAATGTTGACCAGATCTTTCTCAACCCTCTGGACAAGCTCAGGCTGCAAATTGAACACTCACTCATGATCACTACAAGTTACACAGAGTTCAAAATCAAGAAACACAGAAACAATACAAAGTTATGACATCATTCCTTACATTTAGATCAGGTTCCCTGCGGAATCGTCGCCTTCGAGCATCCCTCATTGGAGGAGTGAGGCCATGTCTGTATTCCACCCCGTCTGGAGAATGGTCACCCTCTTCTCTTACCATAATTATCTATTGCAGGCCAAGATAATTAGATTACAAAGGATACAAATGCCTCCACAACCACGACAATAACACGGCATGTAGCAGGTATTACCTGACCTATGTCAGCAGTTTTGATTAGCACATTATCATCATATGTCTTGTAGGACTCCACAATACCAGGAAGATCCAAGAGTGAGGCAGGGAAATGTTCATTACCAATGACAAACGTACCAGTCCTTCCATCCTCTACAAAGAAAAGGATTTCTAAGTCAGAATCTTAAAAACCCAATGAAGATTAAACCCAACACTCAACAACGACAAAGGCATAAAATATAATTTTGCAACTAAGAGATAGAGAAAAAGAAGGAATAGAATCCAAATGCAGTATGAAGACATCATCTATTCAAAAGAAGTGATTAGATGGCCTATTCGTCCAGTATCACTGATAAATGGGATCACTTGACCACTAGTGTTGTTCGGCTAGGTTTCTTTTTATGTGTGTGTGGAATCGATGAAACTTTATTAAAAGAAAAGGAAGAATATACAGAAGTAGAGGGAGAGAAAATTAAAAAATAAATTACAAGAGTACAAGAAGAAAGAGATGAGAGATCGCTATAAGAAAAATTTGCAGAGACAACCCTGCCCAAAAGCGTACTAAAATGAAAGAGACTTTAGCTAAGGGATATTAACTATTAATGCATCCCAGTAAATGCATAGTCTTCAAACCAGCAAGCGCAAAAAGATAATAGGGAATACAATCTTGAGAGGACTGTCACTACACCATACGTCATTCCAGAGCTTCATTGAGATACCATCCCCAACTTGGAGGCCAATACCTTTTGAAAAGTGAGGGAGGATGTCTCAAATGCCTCTCCAACTCCCTTACGCTTTACCATATGGAAGAGTTGGTTTTTTGGGGAACCAACCAGAGCCAACATCCCCGAACTTTTCTTTTATAACCTTTTTGAGTGGCACTTAATTTGCTGCCGTTAGATGCATGATGGGCTGGGAGTTTAGCTATAAAAGACATGAGCATTGCTTTCGTGGGGAAGTGGCAACCCAGTGGAGAAGAAGGGATTGAGAATAGAGTAAGGTAATAAACAGGTAGGCTAGACTAAGTGCTCGTAAGGCTTCTCCTCCTCCTTTGGTGGGAGCAAATGTGACTTGGGAAGAATGTCAAATAGTCTTGAAGCTCTAACATAAGAAAAGGTAGCCCTTCTCAAAAACATCTAAACCCACATTTTAGAAAACTCATGGACCATTACAGATCGAAAAACAAAAGAACAAAGAAGCTCATGGACCATTTGGCCTGTTGTATCCAATATGTATGGTTAGCTGATCAACAGAATCTTTGTTTACATAGCATGGTTTACAAGCCTAGATGGAAAAGACAAACTCAATGGATCGAAAAAGTTGTGCACAAAGTTCATGGAGAACACAAACTCATTAACTGACAAGATAAAGTTAAATTTGGCACCAAAACTGTTTTGGAAAATGTACTCCAAGGTTAACTGTTTCGATGTATAGAAGGATTGGATTCAACATAACACCTCAAAAGAGAACTAATAAGGAAGATTCACACCCAATTGCGATCACAAATTGAAAGGAAAGAAAAGACAATGAACTTTCATCAATTAAAGGGAAGAGTATGTAGTACCTGAAAATGATAAATCCAAGGACTTGTCTTCCGAAGAAGAAGAAGAAGCATTCTCACTCAGAAGGCGATCGATTCTCTCAGCAACCGAAGGTGGAACTCGCAGTATGAATTGTTCTTCCATTATATCAACGAATCCAGAAGATCTATAACCCTATAAACAATTAAGGACATGACACCAGAAGGAGGGAGAGAAGAGGAAAGAAAGAAACAAAGTAGAGAACCTAAATGCAATTTTGAAGGTAAAGAATTGTATTAATAGAATAATATTGGATATGGACAGAAATTAGAGCTATACAATGCAAAGATCATCCCACCATATAAAAACGGCGAGGTTTCCAAACAGTGAATGCTAGAAATCTTAGAAACAGTGACTTTTTTTTTTTTTTTTTGAAAGGGGAGTAATATAAGCTAGATCATAATGCATTTGAATATCTTAGAAATTATTTCCTCAATTCCTAAAAATCGTTTGGTATGGGTTGTTGGTTGGTTCAATTCAGGATTTGAGAAACAACTAGTGAAATTTCATGATGAAGTTTCGAAATTTTATCCACTTATACTCATGAGACAACTTTTAATCAAAATCATGACATTAGTATAAAATGAGAAAAGAGAGCTAGAGAGAGAAGAGCAAAGCGAGGAAACCATGATGAACAGAGAATCACAATGGTGAGTGCACAAGCAATTGTAAAGAAGCACGCCCATCCATTTAAAATTCACCTAAATCAAAAACAATTTTTGTGCACAGAACATCAGTTGGCCATTCTCACAAACACATTGTGAGCACACACAAGGAGTTAAATTACAAAACTAAAGACGGTCAAAAAGACCCAATGCCTAACAATCAAAACTAGAGAAAAAAGGTGGAGCTAAAGAGAGCTGATGGGAACTCAAACTACTATCCATGAGTTTCATAAATTAAATAAAAGCCCAGATCTCTTGTTCTATCTTTGGAACCTTCAATTGAATAAATATACTCAACAAGTAGAACCACAGATAGAAGAGAAACATACAAAAATTCATTCAATGTCAATCAGTAAAAGCAAACCCAAAGACGCCACATTTACATACACCCAACTTACAGAAAAATCTCTTAATTAATCTCTATTCTTCCCCATTAATCAACAATATCCAAAAGAATTTTCTTTTCAAACCTGATTTAAGTTCCAAATCCACTACCTTCTGGTCTCTGATGAACACCGAAACACTGTCAAAAAATGGAGGAATCCTGGGAACGTGAGCTAGAGCGAGAATGAGAATGAGATAGAAGAAGAAGGAGAAATTACTGTCGAAAAAATGGAGAAATCCTAAGCCCTAGTACGTTGTTAATGGCGGAGAATCCTCTGGTTTTTCTCAGCTTTTTTTTTTTTTTTTCGAGTGGTAACTTCGTCATTTAGATGATTTTCACTGTTTGGTTGGACGGAAATGGCCCAACTACTTCGTAATTTAATTCCGAGGAAAAAAATTATGGAAACCAAACGACCCCTAAAGGAATCTGGATAACTTTGGGACCGCCTCCACCGGCCCCCAAAAAAGACAAACAATATATAAAGGTAATTCCACTAAAATTATATTACGATTTTGGTTCTTCTATTCTTCTATTCCTTTTCTTTTAATAATTAAATAAAATAAAATAAAATTCTTTCTTTGAGAAATAAAGAATCGAAAATAAAATTTTGTTTTGTTTTGTGGGTTGCTTTCTTATGCGTTTTTCTTGTTTTTGAGAAAGGAAGACAAGTCGGAATTTTTTTGCAGACAATTGAAGAAGAAGAAGAAGAAGAAGGAGATCCTTGAGATCATGAAGATCACAGCGCTCCTTGTTCTGAATTGCAACGGCGTAAATTCGGGATCAGATCCGATCATACTGGCTAACGCTGCTGATGTCAGCCAATTCGGGTACTTCCAGAGGCCTGGAGTCAGGGAATTCATCGTCTTTGTCGGTCGCACCGTCGCCAAACGTACTCCTCCCTCCCAACGCCAATCCGTCCAGCACGAAGGTCTCTTCCACCTCCCTCCCTCCCTCCCTGATCGATCTCTCTTTAATTTATGTTCTTTTTCTGATTACATGAAAAATAGATTTGTCTCAGAACCAAATAAAAAAGGATATAATTAGGTCTCTTTGTCTTGTTGATGCTTTGTATTAGTAATAAATTAAGAAATGATATCATAATCATTAGGTTACTACTGTAAATAATTGAGTAGTACTCTTGTCTCATAATTGCATAATCTTTCTGGCATCTTTTTTTTTATTTTTTTTTGATGATTCCATGGTTCCTGTTTCTTTTGTTTTGTTTTTGGGGGTGGGATTGCAGAATACAAGGTACATTCATACAACAGGAATGGTCTCTGTGCGTTGGGCTTTATGGATGACCATTACCCTGTCCGTAGTGCTTTCTCCCTTCTTAACAAGGTAATTACATTACATTACATTACATTACTTACTTACTTAATTCATTAATTAATTAGCCCAAACCTTGATGAGTGTAGTTTGTTTCTCAATTGCATTACGTTTCCTTTTTTGGTTCTAAATTACTTTAAAATTTGGGATATGATTGCTTGTCAGAGTAGGCATTCTACTTGTTTGCAGTATTAATTACTAACAATTGTCACAGCATTACATGAATGCTGCATCTATTGTCTTGGGTTTCAGTATCCCTTATAATTTTTCGAATTTGGACCATTCAATAACCAATTAAGCATAGGTCACGGCAACCATTGATTAAGTATTCCAAGCCGTCTGGTTTTAGCAAATTCTAGACCTAGGAAACTTGTACTCTGAATTTCTTGTTTGGAAATTCAATTAATAGTCTGTTTGGACATGGGATTTTAGGTAGGGATTTTGTGGGGACCAAGGATTTGGTGGAAAATTAGTTAGATTTATAACATGATTTCTTACTACTTTTCCACCAAATCCCTTGTCCTCACAAAATCCCTACCTAAAATCCCCCATCCAAACATACTATAAGATTTTAGGAGACCCAATTGCAGCTCTTTTCAAGTTTCATCATCATATTTTACTTGTAGTGCTTCCTGTCTCTTCCTTGCAATTCTTTATCAAGCCTCTCCAGGGGCTATTTTCTCACCATTATTCCTACTGTGCTTCGGTGGTGGAGAGGTATGACACTTAAATGCTGCACGTTCTCTAATCATGTTGATAGAAATGACAATGTATAATTTATTGTCTACTGGGTTGTGTGGAAGGATGATTAAAGAATTGAAAAAACCCACAGGTACTAGACGAATATGAGAAGAACTTTGGAGATTCTTGGAGGACTGTGCAGGCAGATGCAACTCAACCATGGCCATATCTGAATGAAGCTCTTACTAAATTTCAGGTATTGTCTATCTTGTTTCTTGTTGTTGTTGTTGCTAAACAATAAACGAAATTTCAGTATAATTCGATTGTCAATTATCTTTCTATTGTAGTCCAATTTTATTATTTGCGAAGCTCCTTTGGTAAAGAAATTCCAATTTTTCCATGTAAATTAACCAGAAGTCATACTTTTGCCTATAGGACCCCGCAGAGGCTGATAAGTTGTTGAAGATTCAGAGGGAGTTGGACGAGACCAAAATTATCCTTGTGAGTCTTGAGTTATGGATGCATCTAATTGAGTAATATTGTAGCTAGCTATACTTCTGTATGTATGTCTGTGCTGCTACTTTTTGTATAGGTTTTTATCATTGAATTTTTCCTTTAACTTCTAGTAATTTCATTTGGTCATCTGAAAAGAAATTATTTGCATTGCCAATGGCAAAGTCAGCAACTGGATTAATGCTCATACTGCAAACACGAATCCATATTTCTTGGAGATTATAGTGGTTGTTGTATGTGGTGTAGGAGGTCCATGATTCGATGCGAGCATGCTTCCTATGAACATCTTGTTAGTTGATTCACAACATTGAACATTCAGCTCTAGTAAACATAGCTGGATGAACATGAATAGGGATATGAACACAGGTTGAGCAGCAGGATCTGATTTTTTGTTTCCCAAAATCCTGGAGAGAAATTTGGATACAGTTATCCCGTTCGAAATACCTCTGCGCTTTTCATTGTTGGGTTATCTTGCTATCTCATGATAGCAAGTAGCAACACGCAGAACTTTCCGAGTCACTGATAAGGACAGGCAATTCCACAGATTAGTACAGTTTTTGTATATGTTCCTATTGTTTTTGGGTTCATTGATCTTTTATGTTACATAGAAGGTAATAATCTGTGGAATTGCCTGTCCTTATCAGTGAGATGCACATAGAACAAAGACGATAAGGAATGTTTTCGTTTTCTTTCATTTGATCTTTGAATGTCTATAGTGTTCTCTTATATCCAATACTTTCTTGGCTTCTGAAGGACTATCTTTTTCAGTTAATATATTGTTTCTTTTTTCCTTATATACAGCACAAAACAATTGATAGCGTGCTAGCAAGAGGAGAGAGGTTGGACAGTTTAGTTGAGAAAAGTTCTGATTTGAGTGCAGCTTCACAGGTATTTATATGAACTCAAATCCATAAATTTTTGTGTTATGAATCTGCAACCCATGCATGCTTGGGTATGTGGTGTGTGTTCAAAGATATGATCATTTGGAAAATTCCTTGAATAGGAAACGAAGTGCATTGGTACATACATTTTTGCAACAGTCACAATCCACCTTGAAACCTTCTCTAAGTTTTCATTTTAAATCCAGTGTTCATTTTAAGACCTGTGTATCCTATCATTTTTCCAGTTATATACTCCTTGCCAAAGTTTAGAACTACATCTCTACCAGAATGGTGGTATGTTTTCTCATCAATACTGATTGTGCAGTTAATTTGGGGCCTCCTGGATGAACACATAGCTAAACTTGGCACCACTGAACTGTTCTTACCTTTACATCATGGAATTTTTATCTGGAATGTGCTTGACCAGCCAAAGGAAATTGGATTTGGTAGAACCAAGGTTCAAAATCTCATTTCAGTTGAATCTATGGAATGCATAGAAAAAACCAATACATTCACCTTAACCATATAATACAATGCTGAAAAATTGGAATTTTATGAAACAACTTGAGATTACGAAGCACTCAGATACATTTTGGTACATTCCTATGGCCGAAATAATTGAGTAAAATATGTGGTTTAATAATTAAATGATCGAATCATAAGGACCTTGAAACATTACGAAGCACTTCAATACATTTTCGTACATTCCTTTTTCAAAAAAAAAAATTTGAATAAAATAAGTGGTTTAATAATTAAATGATTGAATTGTTAAGTATTGTAATGTATCAATTTTTATTGTAATGTATCGGCTTGTATCATTATGTTTTGAAAAACGATCCTTATGTAGAGTATTGGTACCTAAAAAAACTGATATGGACATTCCGAAACATTCTGAAGTTTTGAATGATGGGTAGGAGTGGAACTGTTCAACTGGAACGATTTTTGTCGTATGCTGGTTGTACCAGTGTAGATGGGCGTACCATAATTGCTTGTTGGTTGCATAGTGTCAGGCAAAAACATACTACAATTGCTTGCGATTGTGTTCATTTCTATACCGATCATGCAAACTTTTGTTAGTATTTCTTGACTTGTTATTATGAACCAAGAAAGGCTTTGATGTTGACCCCTTGCCTCATTGTGGATCTTGATACACAGATGTTCTACAAGCAAGCAAAGAAAACCAACCAGTGCTGTACCATATTATAGGGGGCTTTTGGGATGATGACAAGCAATGGATGTTTTTCCCTGAAGGAGGGGGTCTTGTTATTGGTGTCGTTATTGTGTCTTCCTGGATCATATTATTTGACAATATTAAAGCAGGTGCTTGTAAGATTCTTTTTTGAAAATAGTTCAGGTTGCAGACGTTATTTTGTAAGGGAGGTGTTTGTGAATTCCATTTGGGTTGGACATTGTTTTTGGGACTGCAAATTAAACTTCAGCTTCCTGTATATGGGCTTTGTTCTTAAAGCGTTTACAAAAGAGGCAGGAGCAGTGTCCACTTGCATTGTTATTCTTAGAATGAGTTTTAGTAATGCATGATGATGCATTAGTAAACAAGAGTCGGGAACCAAAGTCCACGTGGAAATGAATCAGGGGTTGTTTGTCGGTGAAGGTGTTCTCTTCCTCACCTAAAATCACATCATTCTAAAACGTATAATTCTATAAAAAAAAATCATTCTAAAACTTATAATTCTATAAAAAAATAAAAAAATGTTAGTTACAAATAAATGGTAAAATGAATGCCGTAAAGGATTAAAATTTTGTGAATGAGCTGATTTTTTTTGATGATGATTTACATGATAAAGAGAACATCTTTACCGGAAATCAACTCTTGATTCAACTCAATGTGAGCCCTAGAGTACGTTGCGCAATTGATCCCGAATCAATAAATAAAACTCTTGTACACTCTTTTTCGAAGACAATAGAGAACAATCATGAGGAACATTGCTTCGAAAATCTAGTTTGAATGAGGATCCCCAACAGTTTATTTCCAATTCCAAGCTGATCAGGGTTGAGCAATGGTCTACCTGTCCTTGACTTTGAACCGAAGGTCCCCGTAGTCACGCACTAGTCATCTGTCCCCGGCTCGATCTGTTGAAAATTAGATAGAAGTATGAAATATTTTTTATGAGGGAAGTTATTGCACCCCCTGAAATATTTTTTATGAGGGAAGTTATTGCACCCCCTGAAATATTTTTTATGAGGGAAGTTATTGCACCCCCCTCTTAGAACACCCCCTTATAACGCCCCCTCCTGTGGGGCCCACATGCGATGCATCTAGGGATTGATTTTTTAGAGGATGTTTTTCTCACTATGTATATCATCATATTAAAAAATCACTTCATTCTAAAACTTCTAACCCTTTCAAATAAACCTTTAAAAATTAGTAACTATTTGTGGGGTCAAATAGTTACCAATTTTTAAGAATGTAATTTGAGGGGGTTAAAAAATTTTAGAACGAGCATATTTTTTAATATGATGATATATATATTGAGGAGAACATCTTCTAAAAAAATCAACCCTTGAATGCATCACATATGGACTCCACCGGAGGGGGCGTTCTAAGAGGGGTTAACCTCCCTCTTTTTTTATTTGTTACATTCTGATGGCGAATTTCTTTCAGGTTCCAAACGAACTTTAGTTTGTTGCTGTTGCTGACGTGCGTCCGTCGGAACCACCACCCTATTCAAATTTCCATAACATAATAATTGGTGGTGCACTGGTCTGTAGATGAGTATACACAGACGGTTAGGATTGATGACATATGCCACCATCGGGAGTTTTAATTTATCCCGTAGTATTTGGCAAAATGTATTAATTTAACTACCCTTGTAACTAACAGGCGAACCGCCGCACGCATTTATGCTATGTTATGATGACGAGGAATTCCGATGTGGGACCCAAAGAGAAACCGTTCCTAGATTACGTGTTCTAGAAAAAAAAAAAAAAAAAACTGAATCCGGCCTGCCGGCCTTGGTATTTGAAATTTAAAGCAGGTAACAACTTTTCCAACAAACTTGCACCGAAATTAAAGATCTGAAACCGCTATTCTCGAAAGAAAATCTTGCACCCGCCGAATATGAAACCAAAATGCTAACTGCAAAAGTCATTTTTAAATTGACGCAAATATTCTCTTAAATAATCTTTATATATAACGTTGAAGTACACTTTGTAATAAGTATAGCATCATCCAAATCTTTATCCTTTAAAGTCATGGAAGAGGTGCACAACCACTAAACTCTAAGCCAAAGTCCATGTGATTGGCCTTGTAGGATTCTACAAATGGGTTTGTTTTTAAAAAATATGTCATTTGCACTATTTACATCATATCTAAGAAAAATAAGCTCAGTCCTACAACACCACGAACAATTAATCAAAAATTTTATGGAATGAATGAACGGTTGAAATTTAAAGCTAGTTTTTTAAAGGGTTAGAGATCTTTGATTGAACTCATTTTTTATAGAATTCACAGAAGTGATGCACAATATTATATCTACAAAAAAAATTTTAATAATTTTTAAGACCTCTAACTTGCACAAAAAAATCCTAGAATTCTAACCTTATGCACATGTTAATATGATTTTAATGAGATGTTCAATTTTTATACAAGTTATTTTTACTCTATGTTTACATTTGTATGGGGATCCACGTAGAGATGATTCAATAAATAGTTGCCATATTGACCTACACACTAGTGTAAATAGGTTTTAAGAGTAAATTAAGTGAAAGTTAATAAAGAAAAAAGTGGTGTGCTACTCTTCTAATGTATTTTTAAAGTACAAACCTAATATAAAAAATAAATCTAATACAAAAAACATGACTCGTCAGATTAATTAATGATCTCACTGGTCATTAATTCGAACTAGCTAAATAGCGTTAGTAATTTGCCCTTTTTAGAGGGTGTTTAGCAACACAATAATAAGTAACTTTCCCATTTATATCAGTAAAAAATCAGAAAATCATATATGGAATGACTTATATAAGTAGAAAAGTTTCTTTTATCCAAAGTAAATTTTTTTTTCCTTTGACTTGTGAGAAGTTACTTTTGCCTCGAGCTGCGCATTAAATTTGTCTTTAATTTTCTCTCTTAAACAATTAACGGTCTCCAACAAACTACTAACTTATTTACTTATAAGTTAGTACTTTGCCATACAAATTTCTCTTAACTTTTGACTTCTCAAAAGTAGAAGTACTTCTATGATAAACATAAACACTTTGACTTATGATTACCAAATTTAAACACCATCTCACTATTTTTTCAAGTATATATTGTCTTTCCAATATGAAAAATTAATAGTTATCTATTATAATATACTATAGGAGAAGTCTTGGGTCAACAAAACCCTCTATCTTAGGTGTGGGTTAAAAAAAACCTACATTATAAACATATGGCCCAAGTGTCGTGTTCTCGTGTCATGTCCTGTTTTTAGTTGAAATTTTAAGGAAAAAAAACTAGCGGCGTGTTCGTGTCCGTGTCCTCTCGCCATGTTCGTGCTTCCTAAGGCCCAACCTATTATCTATTATTAGGTTAACAAAACCCTATCTTTTAGGTGTGAGTTAAAAAAACCTACACTATAAACATATGTCCCAATCTATTATCTATTATAAAACAACTAAATTTTTTAATTATCTAATAAAAAATTTCAATTTTTTTTTAAAAGAAACCCGATGTCCTGCAGGAGATATGGGGGCTTGTATATATACAATGCCACTGTCTAACAGAAATTCTGGATCACTCCTCGCCATAATCTCCTTTTTTTTATTTATTTTTTTGTC
>MVGT01000481.1:80954-97719 GCA_002174775.1 Macleaya cordata | reverse complement strand
CCCCAATTGAGCACTCTCCATTCTCTATATAGTACTTCAATTATATTGCTTATTATATCTTAATGCTAAAGAGGCATGCATTTGGGGATATAACCTTGACATCGTAATGTAACGTGGGACAAAATAATTGGCCATAATTTTAGACTTACGGTTTTACAAAATTAGTGTCAGACACTTATGTAGCATGGTAGGACCCGCTATTTTCTTTCTGAAAAGTATTTTATAGAGATTTTTAATTTACATAGCAGTGTGAATAAAATACACTTTTAAAGAGATTTCTAATTTACATAGCAGTGTGGATAAAATATTGATGAGGACAACATTACTGGACGCTAGTATGTATATGCTGCCTACACGCACCAAGTACACAAATTTGAGTACACGCTTACATGTCTTTAAATTGATACACTACAAATTTTGCCTATTATCCAATTAATTAAGATCCGTGAATTAATTACCTACAAAGACACAACACGTAAGCGTGTATTCAAAATTAATTAGTTACCAGTGCGAGTAGGTGTAGCATCAGAAGATAAAAAAATTGAAACGTATAAAAAATTGATTTGTAACCTTCAAATGCAGATGTAGTAAAAAATACAGTAAATTTAGTATTTTTCAAATTATAAAAAGGAAATAAAGAAAATAGATAAAGATATAAAACCTATGAATTTAATTTAAAAAATAAAATTCGTGCTATGTGACATTTGTCCCCTCACCATATCAAAGAAACCAACCCATAAAGGAATGGGTCCTACCAAGAAAACCAAGCATATCACGAAGAAAGCTTAAACGGGCGGCTCTGATAAGTTAATTATTCGGTGGTCAGACTTATCAAAGTAACATGGAATTTGATCAAATCGGTTCGGTTGATTATTAATTGCACCACAAACAAACCCAACCCAGCACAAAAAATGAGGACACCCGCCATTTGTTCCTTTTTAGCTCTATATATACCGAAACCCCTATTGGAGCAGTATCCTTTACCAACACACGACTCATGCATCAAATATAAAACTTTCTCTTTCTCTCTCTCTCTCTCTCTCTCTCTCTAGCCAATCTAGCTAGCTAGTAGTAATAATTTTCAAAATTAATTAATTTGCGCGCACCAGCCAAGTAATTAATTAATTAATGATTACAATGTTGGGGATGAAAAGGTTGTTTTACAGTTTTGTTGTCTTAGCTCTCCTTGTGGTAATATTGTACCCACAAGCAGGAGAGTGCCAGCAGCAAACAGCATCTTCATCATCATCCAGCAGCAGCAGCAGCAGCAGCAGCATCCCATATGGACGTCCCCTGCAAGCGGGTTTTGCTAGAACCAGGGGAACCCGTTTCGCAGTGAATGGGAGGCCATTATACTTGAATGGTTTCAACGCGTACTGGTTGATGTACATGGCAGCGTCATCTCCTGATGATAGAGTGAAGGTCACTACCACTTTCCAGCAAGCTTCAAGGTCTGGCATGAATGTCGTCAGAACTTGGGCTTTCAGTGATGGTACTGGTTCCAAGCCCTTACAATCTTCTCCTGGTTCTTATAATGAGGACATGTTCAAGGTATATACATACATATAATTTTCCATATATATATATATATATGATGAGATGGGCCAGGGCTATGCTACTTAATTAATTAATTAATTAATTTTCAATATTTCTTAATTGTTATTATTATTAATTTTCGATCATGCATGGATCACCATGCATATATGCGCGCAGGGTTTGGATTTTGTGATATCTGAAGCTAGAAGATATGGAATATATTTGATACTGAGCTTGGTGAACAACTATGACAACTTTGGTGGAAGAAAACAGTATGTTCAGTGGGGAAGGGACAATGGAGTTCAGTCCCTGAACTCTGATGATGATTTTTATACTAACCCTGTCGTTAAAGGTTACTACAAGAACCATATCAAGGTATATATATATGTATAAATATATAATACCCTTTTATTTTCTTTCTTTTTTTTTTCTTTCTTAATTTGTATCTTTTTTTTGGGTATTAATTGATGATTATATTATTTTACATGTTTACTTTTTCCCAATAACTTAAAAATAATTCATCAATCTCCCAACCAATTAATTAAAAAAAATTAATAATCTCTCTTCAGCTTTTTTATATATGTTTATTTAATTTCTTCTTCTCGATCACTTGAATATGTGATGTTCCATATATATATATACACTAATTCTTGGTTATGGTTGAGAAAATTTTATTAAAAAAAAAAAAAAAACCTTAATTAGGGGGACATGCATAAACCTTATCTTCCATATGCCTAATGCAAAAGGCAAACAATTAATACATGCATACGCTATATATATGTATATATATTTTGTTTGTTTTCTTTCTTAATTGGAAAGATTCCTTGACGAAGTCTGTATACTATATATGATCGATCGGGGCATGCATATATGTTAGAGAGAATGAATAGCAATGCATATTAATTAATTGTATGCATGCATCCATGTTTATTGTATTATATACATATATATTAATAATTAAGATTAGCAAGAAAAAAAATATATATGTTAATGTCATGCGTGCAATATTGCAGGCTGTGCTCACGAGAATGAACACGATTACCGGCGTAGCATATAAAGATGATCCCACCATTTTCGCATGGGAACTCATGAACGAACCTCGCTCCCAAACCGACCTCTCTGGGAGGACCATACAGGTCTGTGCGTGTATGCATGTGTCTATTAATTAATTAGCTAGCTAGCTTATATATAATTTTCCTTACTTATTTCTTAAGTGTCATTTTGTAATAAATAAAAATGTTTCCTTCTCTAGCTCTAAAATTAAAAAATAAAAAATAAAAAATTACACATCTCTCAATATTTAATTTAATTTAATTTTTTTTAATTTTTTTAATTAATTTGTTATACATATATGTATATATATGCATGCAGGATTGGATTACAGAAATGGCTGCACATGTGAAATCCATAGACAGTAACCATCTACTGGAAGTTGGACTGGAAGGATTTTACGGGGAATCGATGCCCGAAAAGAAGCAATTCAACCCTGGTTACCAAGTTGGGACCGACTTCATCTCCAACAATCGGATCCCTGGAATTGATTTTACTACCATCCACCTCTACCCAGATCAATGGATGCCGGGCTCAAACGATCAGGCCCAATCTGCTTTCGTGGACCGATGGGTGCAGGCCCACATCCAAGACTCCAGCTCAGTCCTAGGGAAGCCACTCTTGGTCACTGAATTTGGCAAGTCATCCAGAGCTTCGGGGTACAGTGTGGGTCAAAGGGATGCCTACTTTGGGAACCTATACAACACTATCTTCGCCTGCGCTAGGAGTGGGGGCCCATGTGGTGGTGGGCTTTTCTGGCAGATCATGGCCCAAGGAATGGATAGCTTTAAGGATGGGTACGAAGTTGTATTGGCTGAGAGCCCTTCCACAGCTGCTGTTATTGCTCAACAATCTCGCAAGCTATCATCTCTTACTTAGCTAGCTAGCTACAGCTTGCCCGGCCAGATGAGCCAACTGCTAGTAGACTAGTAGTAGCAGTAGTAGTAGTACTACTAAAGAAAGAAATTAAGCCGAGCCGCGTGCGATCCACATGCTCGACTCTAATAATTCCTTTCTTCCAAAATAAATTAAAGCTAGCCGCCTGCAGGTTAACTGCTGGCCGCGCTATGTACCTTGGTTTAATTTTCCTTAATTTAGGACGACCAGTTTTGATTAGAAATAGTAATTGTGAATGTTCTAGCTAGCAGCTGGTAGCTAGTTAGGAGAATCTGCAAGAACTACTATATAGCTATATATATATGATCGAGAGAAATTTAATTAATTAAGATGCATGTATCAAAATTAATCGATCTTAATTAATATATATTATGCGATCATCATTCAAATATTAGTGAGACAGTTCTACTCTAAGCTGTTAAGTTTTTGTTTTCTGAGTTGCTAGCTGATAATGAATTTTCTTTTTTCTCTAAATTTCCCTTGAGAGGTTAACTAGAAGTAGCTCCAAGGAGTAGTACTAGTCGTTGGGAGTTGAATCCACGCGCGGCCAACTTGTTGAGTTCAAATTAAATTTAATTAATTGCCTACACATTAATTTCTAATTAATTAACAATTAACCATTGATCTTTCTTAATTAATTATATAGATCTTAAAAAATAAGAATAATATATATATATGCTATATAGAAGGAGATTTTTTAGGGAGATTATGAAATGGCAATAAATTAGTTATGATTTTGCCACATCAGAATCTCCTTATCATGTACTTTAATTGTTAACTAATTAATTTCAATAAGTAGTGCTACAGTTACCGAAAAATTTACAGAAATGAATAATTTTGAGTTATTTGACGTAAATCACGAATGTATGTAATACAAATCACGAGAGTGTGTGAATACACACTACTATTAGATTTTCTTTTTGTAGGTTGTTCTAACTATAGCATTATCCTAGAATATATGTAGACAGTTACAATAAAAATAATAGTTAATTGTGATGATGCATGTATATTATTATTATTATTTCATTATTGGAATTATTAATTAATAAAGGATTCATAAACTTAATCGTGCCAGTAGCACGCACATCCGATCGAACCAATAATTAATAATAAACCAACATTATTAATTCCAATTAAGTATTAGGAGTAAGATAAAACCAATACGTACAGGGAAATGATGAGTACTTAATTAATTAATTAGCTAGATAGATGCTGGGGGGGCGGAATAAGAAATTAGTTAATTAATTGGGGTTGAAAAGGGAAATCTTCCCAAAAGCCGTTCTCTTGGTTTTGACCAACAGGGCCTTCTTCGGTAATCAACCAGCGGCATTGCGTCTTGCACCTACATGAATCCCTGTCGTACGAGTACGCATCGAAATGGTATCCATGACCAACTGAAGATGAAGATGAAGATGAAGATGAAGATGAAGATGAAGATGCAGATAATAAGGATGATGATGCGGGGAGCGCCGAAAACCATTCTAGGTCGCAATAGAAAAGAGTAGTTCTAAATAAATTGACAGAGAAATCCCACTGAATGTGGCCACCATTCTCCACCGTTATGAGACCAAGATCGTCGTCCCTCGATTGGCATTCTATTCTCATGCTCTTGTTATCTCTCAGTCGATTCGTGATCTGAACAGTCACTCTCCCTAACACAAAACTCTTCTCATTATTATCAATAACAATCCCCAAAAAGACCACCAATATTATCAAGACTACTCTTATTATTACCATGAAATTAGTAGTACGACGTCTACTATTAATACTAGTACTCATCCTGCTCCTATTACTAGTACTCATTATCATCATCATCATTATCATCATGATCTAATTGATTGATATATGTTCTCCTCCTCATACATTAATATATAGCTGGATGTCTAATTAACAATTCATAATATAAGATTGATCGAGTGCATGCATGTGGATATGAAATTAATTTATATATTAAATACATATAAGCTCTCTTTTAACCCTTTTAACTAATTTAATTATATATATAGAAGCACCTGTTATTAGCTAGTACATTGTTGTTCGTTCATTCACGCTGTTCTTGCTTTGCTCGATCCCTCCTTATTAATTGATTTCATTTGTTACCCAAACAAAGAAGGTGACCCTATCTATCTATTTAATTACAATCCATACATGCATAAATATATAGCTAGCTACCTAATTAGTTAGCTAGTTAGTTATGTGCCTTGGTTCGTATGTGTGTATGTGGACATTTTTTAATTTATAAAAAATATATATCATGGGTATATATGACAAGCGAAAAGTTGGAAGATGTTTCTCCTCATGGCAGCAGCAACCAAAACCTAGCCTTGAAAACATCTATACTTTCCAAAATCAGCTTTTAAATTCATCTCTACATGGACCCGTGATAAAAAAAAAAAAAAGAATTTTAATTTATAAAATTGAATAAAAAAAATATTTGTGAAATATCACACTTACCCAAACATCTACTTTACTGTCATTTCTACACCATAGGCCATTTAGAAAAGTAGCAATATCAATTTGAGAATGACGCAAATCACGAGAGGTACTAAGAAATAGCATTTTTCAAAAAATATAAAGTAAAAGTAAAACATACTTTTTTTGAAAATTAAAAAATTAAGTTCTATCATATCTTAAAAATTATTATAATAATATCTCTCTAAACATGCAACTATGCAAATTAATCTTTAGTACAAAATAATCAGCTTAGGAAACATACCTAGAGGACCGGAGGATCCTACAAATCTGCAGTTTATTCGCCATCCATTGAAGTGTAATGCTATCGAGTATCGACCATAAATATTAATTTGGCTTAAAATCCCTGTCGCGCTTTTATGTTTATGAAAAAATAATGTTGAACTTACAGCAAGCTGTACAAGCTATTAATGAACTGTAGATTTCGAATTACCTCACTCTTTGCAAAATTCGTACATCCACCCAAATATTGCAGCTTGGCGCTTGCCTTAGAAATGGTTGTATATCTTGATGTGTAGCCCTAGCATTACCAAATATAAAAAAAGAGTGTAGGGATGGGCAAAAACATTAGCAAGTCAACGTATTGGGAAGGATGTGACACATGGCAGTTACCAATATTGAAATTAAAGTAATACGCTTTCTTACTTTTTTTTTTTTTTAATTATTATTTTTCTTATTTCCGTTAAAGCTCTTATGTTATCACAATCTCTTAAATTGTTGCCTTAACTGGTTTCTTTTTATTTTTATGTTTTATATATGTAATTTGATAGATCTTATCATAAAAAATAAAAAATAAAAACTGCTAGAAAAAAAAAAATCACCATTCAAATTTTAGTCAAACAAAATAAATAAAAAATTGGAAAAAATTTTTGGGAGATTCTTTCCCACCTAAATTTTAGATTATAATTTATAAAAAAGATTACAAGTTCTAAAACAACATTATAAATTTTAGTGAGTCCTCGTGATCGAAAAATAAACTTTTAGATCATTTTGATGATTTCATAGAAAATCTCCCAAAAAAAAAAGTATTCCTTAATATTACTGTTAAGGCACGTGCCGCAACATATGTCTAGTCCATCGTCTATCTATTAAAACTTCATTATTTATTATTTGATTTGATAGAGATCCTGGACTTGGATCGATCAAAACGTCATATATATGATAATTAGCGCATGCATGCATGCATGGGGTAGCGTTTGCGGAAGTAGTGTGGCTGAAAAAGGAAGCGTCGCTTTCTCCTCAAGTCACCAGCTGCTCTCTCGATCAGATTCATTAGCTGTTGTGCTAGGGTGGAGTATGGATACGTGGAGTCCAATGAGTGGCGTATTTATTTACGTATGGGAGCCGGGTAACAACCCAACTCTGCCTGCGTACATTAACAATCCTGAATTTTATCGAATTTTAAAGGTGGGAGATGGAGTCGGAGCGCGCAAGGCTGTCCGTGTTTCATCACGTACAAGAGAAATTAATTAATTTCGTTGGAACGAGCAGGATTTAATTATCCACGTACATATATAAGATGTCCGAAGAAAACTGAGAGGAGGTGGATAAGCATAAATCCAATTAATTAGATCAATTTAGGTAACTAATTAAACCTGCATTTAATCTATATATATTTGTTTCATCCATATACATTTCGATCGATCTCAAAATTAAAAGTCTCTCTATCTGTAAATTTTTTTTTCTCTGCATGTTAATTTGAGAGAGAGAGAGAGAGAGAGAGAGAGAGAGAGAGAGAGTTCATAGTCAATGATTGATTGTTTATTCAGTTGATATATATATATATATATGGCGACGACGACAAATCAGACGACGATGACGGTGGTGTGCCCAGCACCGATGAAGGCAACGTCAAATGGGGCATGGCAAGGAGACAATCCGTTGGATTATGCACTTCCATTGGCCATTCTACAGATCTGTTTGGTCGTTGTTTTCACCAGATCCCTTGCTTTGCTTCTTAGGCCTCTTCGCCAACCCAGAGTCATAGCTGAAATTATTGTAAGCGCTCCCCTCCCCTCTCCTGAGCCTTTGACCTAATTATTATGATATCGTTTAAGCCAATATTTTGGGTCTTTTTTTTTTTTTTTTTTCTTGCGATCATCTAAATCTATGTGGCATGCATCCTTGCAAATTAATTAACTTGGAAACGTACACTTTTTCTTGGTCTCTCCTATTGAATCAGTAACAGTAACTGAATTAATATAAGGAACTACATTCAACGTACAAACCATAAAGATTTTACGTTGGATCTACATTGAGATGACTCAAAGTTGATTTTTCTATGATGATATTGTGTAGATCATTTTGACAAAAAAAATCAGTATAAATATGCATCTAATTAAATTCTAACTCAATCAAATGTTAATTTATATAAAAAAATAGTATCTAGACCACATCATCATGGATCATGTAGTAGATGATTGCCTCACCCAGCAGTAGATCATCACCCTCAACTAGATTAGGTTTTGTGTATGACTTTTTGGTGATAATGATTTATACGAGGAAGCAATCATGTTTCTAACAATAATAAAAGAAAAACCGACCAAAAAACACTGATTAAAAAAAAAAAATCACTCACAGGGCGAAATTACTAGCCACCAAAATAAAAATGGTGTAAGGCTACACCAAAGGGTTAGGGTCCACCCTAAGGTCTGATTTTTTGAAAAAAAATTTATTTCACCATGTAGATCATCTTCACAAAAAATCTGTCGATTCTTAAATTTCTAGCTCCATCTAAAGTTGATCTTTGTTCCTCACCGTTTATTTATTATCATTAATTGAAATGAATTTTCGATAGGATTAGAAATTTTAGAATCTGCTGACTTTTTGTATAGACAGTTTATATGGTGAGAAAAATATTCTCACAAAAAATTAGACCTTGGAGTGAGCTCTAACCCTTTGGTTTAAAGATCTTACACTATTTTTTTGGTGTCAAGCGAACACGGTCCCACAAAGAGTGGCATGGCTAAGGATAAATGTAAAGATTGATGCTACTACGTACGCCTACACCACCGGCTGCACAATCTTGAGAACACACTTACATGTCTTTGTGGCCAATTCAATTCATGGGTCTTTGAAAATGCACAAAGTTAGTGGTGCATCAATTTTGGTACATACTAGAATGTATAGGTTCATGTGGGGCCTACATATGATTGATGGAAGGGATGAGTTTTTGTCAGAATGTTTTCCTCATCATGTAGATCTTCCTTACTAAAAATCACCGTATTCTAAAACTTATAAGTTATAACCCCATAAAAAATTGATCGAAAATTAATTAAAAATTAACTGTAAAAAATGAACGATGCATTAAATATTCAATTTTTTATTAGGTTAGAATTTTTAGAATTGGGTGATTTTTGATAAATATGATCTACATGGGGAGAAGAACATTCTCACAAAAAATTAGCCCTTACATCAATTGTATATGGGCCTCACATGAGCCTGTACATATAACTTGTACATCCTAGCCTTTAAGCCGATCCATCCTCTTATATATATATGGTCAAGTTATATAGCCCCTTTAAAAAAAAACCTTGTGGAGCCCACATATAATGCATCTAGTGACTGATTTTTGGAGATAATGATTTACATGATTAGGAGAACATAGTTACCTAAAATTAGCTTATTCTAAAACTTTTAACCTCAAATCAATCCGTTTTAAATCAACAATCAAAATAAAGTTTAAAACTTGCAATTTTTTTAAGGGCAAATTTAAAGAAGTTAGAAGTTTTAAAACGAATTGATTTTTGAATATGATTAAATACATATTGAGGAGAACACCTTCTCAAAAAATCAGCTCTTAGATTCATTATATATGAACCCCACAAGCAGGGGTTATATAAAGGGGATATATATATACACACACGATGATTTGATGATATATAAATGTGATTGAATAACACATGGCAGGGAGGAATACTGCTTGGGCCATCTGCATTTGGTCGGAGCCAAAAATTCTTACACACGGTGTTCCCAGCAAGGAGCATGACAGTCCTCGACACCTTGGCCAACATCGGTCTCCTCTTCTTCTTGTTCCTGGTGGGTCTTGAGCTTGATATCCGCGCCATCCGTCACACTGGCAAGAAAGCACTTGGCATTGCTGTTGCTGGCATCAGCCTCCCTTTCCTACTTGGTGTCGGCACCTCCGTCGTCCTCCGTGCCACCATTTCTCGTGGTGTTAGCACTGGCCCTTTCCTCGTCTTCATGGGTGTCTCCTTATCCATCACGGCTTTCCCAGTCCTTGCTCGCATTCTTGCTGAATTGAAACTCCTCACCACTGATGTCGGTCGCATGGCCATGTCCGCTGCAGCCGTCAATGATGTAGCCGCCTGGATTCTCCTAGCCCTTGCCATCGCTCTCTCCGGCACCAATACTTCCCCACTTGTGTCTTTATGGGTTCTGCTCACTTGTGCGGCCTTCCTTGTCTTTGCCATCCTTGTATTAAGACCCGCACTTGCATTGATGGCTAGGAGATCCCCTGAGGGAGAGCCCATAAAGGAACTCTACATCTGTGCTACCTTGTCTCTGGTCTTGGCTTCTGGTTTTGCTACAGATTGCATTGGCATACATGCGTTGTTCGGTGCGTTTGTGGTCGGCATTATTGTACCCAAGGATGGACCATTTGCGGGTGTTTTGATAGAAAAGATCGAGGACCTTGTGTCGGGCCTTCTCCTACCGCTCTACTTTGTCTCTAGCGGTCTCAAGACCAACGTCGCAACAATAAAAGGTGCAGAGTCATGGGGATTGCTTGTTCTTGTTATCTTTACAGCATGTTTTGGGAAGATCGTTGGGACACTGGTAGTTTCTTTGATCGTCAAGGTGCCATTCAGGGAGGCAGTCACACTTGGTTTCCTCATGAACACCAAGGGATTAGTAGAGCTCATTGTCCTCAACATTGGCAAGGACCGAAAGGTACCTACAATATTAATTAATTACACACATATTAATTATTATTTTAGGCCGGGAGAATTTTTTTTTTTTTTTTTCAGAATTTAGATCTAAGAATTTGAAATAACATACTATATATATATATGTTGAGAATAGTCCCACATGGGATATGAGAGCCTAGCAAACTCAATATATAATGATCATGGGTCACACCACTCATTGCCAATTGGTTTTGAGTTGGAAGCCCACAAATTTAATAATATAGAGGGCCGCCCGGGAACCACTTAAGTTTGAACTCGATCGATCTATATATACGTACGCAGAAATAACTTGGCACCTGTTAATATTATTCCAATTCAGACCAAAAATCAAACTGCTTTTTTCGGATATAATTCTTAATTAGCATTGTTTTAAATTTGTACTAGGCAAAACAGGGCCTTTTGTACTAGGCAAAACAGGGCCTTTTTTAATTATGGATGATGAATAATGCTGCATGCAGGTGTTGAACGACCAGACCTTCGCTATCTTAGTCCTGATGGCACTGTTCACAACCTTCATCACAACCCCAATTGTGACGGCCGTGTACAAACCTGCGAGGAAGGCCAAACCATACAAGCACCGAACCATCCAGCGTAATGATCTTGACACAGAGCTCCGGATGCTTGCATGCTTTCACAGCACCAGGAATATCCCAAGCATGATCAACCTTATGGAATCGTCACGTGGTACACGATCTCGAGGCCTATGTGTGTACGCAATGCATTTGATGGAACTGTCGGAGAGATCGTCTGCGATATCAATGGTTCATAAGGCAAGGATGAACGGGATCCCATTCTGGGACAAGAAGCGCCCTGACCATGATCAGATTGTCATTGCCTTCGAAGCTTATCAACAACTTAGTCGCGTATGCATCCGACCCATGACTGCCATCTCTGCCCTTCATAGCATTCATGAAGATATCTACACCAGTGCGGAAGAAAAGCGCGTGGCCCTAATTCTCTTGCCATTCCACAAACACCAGCGTCTGGATGGTACATTGGAGTCACTGGGGCACTCCTTTCACCTTGTGAACCTACGAGTCCTACAGAAAGCTCCGTGCTCTGTGGGAATCCTGGTCGACCGTGGCCTGGGTGGCGCAACCCAAGTGCCTGCCAAGGATGTCTCTTTCGAGATCACTGCTTTCTTTTTCGGTGGGCGTGATGATCGTGAAGCGGTAGCTTATGGGGCACGAATGGCGGAACACCCAGGAATAGTACTCACCTTAGTTAGATTTCTGCTGCCGCATCATCAACCTGAAGGGAATAATAAGTCATTCATGATGATGGGGATGAGTACTAAAAATAATAATAACAATAATAAAATTAGTAACGGAGATCATCAGATGACCATCGGAGACGTAGGAATGGAAGATGTAGAGGAGGAGGAGAAGAGGGCTGATGAGGAATTCCTAAACAAGTACTTAAGTTCATCAGCTTATGATAACAAAGAGTCATTGTCGTCGTCGTTGATGATAAAATACGAGGAGAAGGTGGTTGGAGGCAGGGAAGAAATAGTGGGTGTGATGAAGGGGGTGAGCAAGTGCAATCTGTTTCTGGTGGGACGAATGCCACCAGCAGCACCTCTGCTTGATGGAAGTAGTAGTACGGATTGCCCAGAATTGGGACCAGTTGGTAGCTTCCTGGCATCGTCAGATGAGATCTCGACTACGGCATCAGTTTTAGTGATTCAGCAATATAACCCTGCAGCTGCTGCCAATAACAATAATCAATTGCTTCATCCAGCACTAGTAGTAGAAGACGATGATCAAGAAATTGATATGTCAGTATGAATTAATTGATGATGAATGCCCGGCCATCAATGGGATCCATATCATATAATACGAATGCATGATCAGTTTGGAAGCAGAGGCGCGCGAGCAAGGACGGATCTGCAGTTTGGATGCCTACAATATCATTAGCATTCAAACAAGGTAGCTAGTTGGATCTGTCCATCGTAGTACGTCGTCGTCGTCGGTCAGTGCCCACACCTGCAAGTTGATATTGCGGCGGCAATGTAGCCGTGTGTTATTGATGTAGTACTAGCTCATTACATTAGTCATGCAGCATACAATGTTACAGGACCCGTAATATATGCATATATAGTTATAGTTGCTTTCAATCTTAATTAATCATATTCATGCATGCATGGTATATACTATATTTGAAAAGATGATGATGATATATATATATATATATTCAACTGGAATATAAATGTCCTGATCAGTGATCAATTGATCATAGCTAGATCTAACTTTTTAACCGTGGTACCAATTTTTATGGGGTCAAGTTAATTTCTTGGAATGTGATGATTTCTATGAGGATGTCTTCCCTTTAAAATTGCATTTCCATAAAATGGGTCTCAAACCAATTGATGTCCAAATCAATTTGGTTAATGAAATTGAGGTTGTGCTTGGTATCCGGAGAACTTTTGTGAAAATTAATAGCCCATAATTTAATTGGATAGATATAAGTGTAATTATTACACTAAGTTTTAGTGGTCTCCCATACAAATTTAGTAAAATAGGTTGTGAATATTTGTAGTCATAAAAATGGATACATTTATTCATACCCTATTTCATCAAATTTATTTGGGGGATCACAACAATTTAGTTTAATGATTACACTTATATACCAACAATTAAGACAAATACAATAGAATTTTGGGTTGTAAATATCGCAAAAAAATTCATCGGATACCAAGCGGAGGCTGAGTAGCAAATTTAAGACTTTGTTAAAGTGATGTTAAACATACCACTTCGGTGAGGATGATGTCTTCACCATGTAGGTCATCCTTATATACGAATAATTATATGAACATGATGATATTAGGGAAACTCATGATTTAGAGGGGAGGGAAGCTTCAAAAATGAGTTTTAAGCCAAAATCCCATTTCTTAGGAAAGGGGAGCTAATTTTTAGGTCCACCCCACCAAAAATACACCCCACCCCCCTAAACAAATGAGTTTTATTTGGGCTTAAAGACCCAAAAGAAGGCTTCCTTCTTCTCCTATTTTGCTTCTCTTTTATCAGGCAAAAATCAACCTCTGGTTTTGCATTTCGACTGCTATGTAGCATTTTAAGCCAAAATTTTGGGCCTCAGCTGGCATTAAGTTTACTCTTCAACCAAATATATAGTAAGCATCGAGAAGGAAGTGGCCGCGTGATGGTATTTTGAGCCAAAGCACAGCAGCAGCATTTTGTGTTTGGACCAGCAGCTTCTTATTAATTAACCAGAGGAGATTTCCCGAACTAATACCGGAGGAGATTAAAAAGAAAAGAGAAGTTTCTTATGATCCGTCCTCAGAGAAGATATGGGTCAAAGTACGTGCTTTCAATAAACAATAAATACTTGATGGCATTGACACTCAGATGATTCTGAGTAGATCTTAAATTGTAAAGAAATCTATATTCATTCTATATTGAAGGTTCTATAGTCTAATACTTTGAAACATTCCAATTTCCCGTTGAAAAACTAGTGCATATAAAAACACGTGCTTGCTTAGGTTAGGGGTGGTCAAACACTATCAAATTTATGGGGTTGTTCACTCATAATTTTCATTGGTTTTCAGGTAGTCTAAGGCCCAAGAGGGTTTCAGTCAGAGGGTTTCAGTGTGTGTAATTTATAGGAAGAGGGTTTCAGTGAAACCCTCTAGGGTTTCAGTCAGTTATCCTTGGGCCTTAGACTAAAAGAAAACGTTTGTTGGGCTAAATCCTAAAACGTTTTTCAAGTAGGGGTTTTTGGCCAAAATTCCCATTTTTAATTTATATTTATTTTTAAATTTGTTAATATTAATTAATCATATTTATGCCTATTATGAATTATTACATTTATTAAATATAATAAATAAAATAAATAATAGTTTCTTATATTTATTTTTATTTAAATCCCAAAACTTATTTTTTGTCATTTTTGTTTTCTTTTTTTGCCCCTATCTATTTTTTTTTTTGTTGAATAAAAGTTGAGCGAATTTGAAAAACGTTATTGTTCTTCCTAATCCGCCCAAAACTTTGGTGTTTGATCTCTTTAGATCATCTTCTTCGTCGAATCTGCACCTTAGTCAAAGCTTTTGGGGTTAGAAGATCAGATCTAAGTTCGGTTAGGGTTTTTGATTTAGATTTTTATCTTCAAATCACCATTAAAGCTTTTCCTCAAAAGCTTCAACTTCTTCAAAAGCTCGAAGAAGTTTAGATCTTCCACGCAGTGTTTCTTCTTCNATTCAGTATTAAATATTAATATTTAGTTATTAAATATTAATCTTAATTATTAATTATTAATCTTAATTATTAATTATTAATATATTAGCTATTAATTATTATAATATTGTTATTAATTATTAATATTAATGTTAGTTATTAATAATTAGTCATTAATATTAATTACTAATATGAAGTCCAGTACAGTCTCACCTATTTTGGCCGGATTTGATACAAGTCAATTTACACGCAAAAGTCCTTTAAAGTCTATTAAGAAGGTAAATCCATCAAAGTCATGGACTTTAAAGTCCACAACCAATAACACATGACTTTGCAAGACTCCTTTAAAGTCTTGAACCAATAATATATGACTTTGCAAGACTCCCTCAAAGTCTTAAACCAATAACACCTGACTTTACAAGACTCCTTCAAAGTCTTGAACTAGCAATAACACATAACTTTGTAAAGTTCTTTCAAAGTCTTGAACTAATAACAAATTATGACTTTGGAAGACTCTTCAAAGTCTTGAACTAATAACACCTAATTTTATAAGACTCCTTCAAATTAATAGTACTTGAACCAATAATACATGATTTCACAAATCTATGAAAGTCCATAGAAGTTCGTGAAAGTTATGATTGAAAACCCCTTGTAAGATATCCTATGTGGCATGGCACTGAAGAAATTTTCTTCAGACTTGCTTCCTACGTGGCGAATTTTTTTTCTTAATTTATGTTGAAGAGAGATGCAAATATGGTGAGCATGTTCGCTTTGCTTATGTTAATTAATTAAATGTATTATTTTTTTAATTACAAAAAAGAAAAGAGAAAATGAGATTTGCTAAAAAAAAAGGAGAAAGAATAATATATTTATTGAGATTTGTTAACTAGGATGGGAAGACATTCTCTTGGTGAACTTCTAGAACAAGAGGATGGACTAGAAGATGTCTTCCCATCTGCCACATGCCACATCATCTTCACATCCACTGAGCACATTTGCATTAGTGATGATTTTAAGGATACATTAGATGTGCTTCCTCTGTGGCACAATATTTTTTAGCAGACCACACTTGCATTAAAGAGGCTCTTAGTTAGCTAAACTAGAATCACATTTTAGAAGGGTCAGATTCCTATTTGTGAATTAATAATGGATAGAGGATTTATTAGAAACTACAATCTTAAGGAATGCAATTTTGAATTTAATAGGAAAACTAAATACCAAAATGTAGTGTTTGTTTTTTATGACAGCTTAGACCCAGATTCAATTTCTATTAGCATTGAGTTACTGATCTCATTAAAAAAAAAATGCAAGTATTTTCGTCATCTAAATATAGCCTTAAGTTGTTCTACCCATGTGACATTCATGAGATAGCAATCGTGATAATTAATAGAAAACATACGATCAAAAATGGAATTACATAGTGGTGAGGACTAATAGATGTAGAGATTCCACTATTCATCCCCATAAGACGCACGTAACAAACAAAATGACCGTCTCATAAATTACTAATGATGTAGTACCTATCTAGATCATCATATCGGACTCGAAAGCAATATTGACCGTCTTTTTCTATCAGACTTCCCGACCCGTTTGGAGGGGCTCGCTCGCCTTGATAGAATCGGGATACCTTATGTCCGGACCAGTTAGGTCCAGATTTGTTAGGCCGTTTTATTTCTCGTCCTCTCCTTGCCC
>MVGT01000481.1:64827-79101 GCA_002174775.1 Macleaya cordata | reverse complement strand
AGAAAGTAAAATAATATGTTCATCGTTAAAGGGCTTTCTGGTTCCTTCATTTGTTGTATAGTTGTATTCTGTTTCTTGTGTCTTTTATTTATTTATTTGATTTTCTGTTCTTGTTTTCTGATTTGCAGTTTTGTTTGATTTATAATTTATATGTTGAGTACTACTGCTCAAAGCGTTTTGGGAAGTGCTGATTTACTTCTTCTTCTGTTTTTTTGTTCTTTGGTGGGCGAATTGTTAGAAGAACAGAACTAGTACAATTAAAACATAATAGATTTGGGATTTTGTGGAAAAAACAAATTCCACTAGTTATAGAATTTACTATGTGATCAATTGATCCAAATCACTTTGACCAGAACTTAATGCATCTAATACCTAATACCTATTGGTAACGAAATCCTGCATGGCTATCTCGGTGCATCTATAAATCTTCTTGCTTTTTATCTGATATGAAGACATGGTCTGTTCCTCTATAGAAGAATTTGTTTGTAAGTTATGAATGTGTAAACTTTAGGGTGGAAAAGTAAAATGATGTCTAGTTAGACATTGAAAGAAAAATCACATAACCTATAAATAGTAGAAAAAATAAACATGTTTTATAAGCCACTAAATAGCGCCACTATTTAGATGTTTATAGGCCCAACCACTAATTAGAGGAAAAAAAAAACACCCTCTGAGTTTTATTTCTCTTATAAATTTCCAATGGACGCCTCGCTTCTATTTCCATTCTTTGTTTTGTTTAGATTATGCCCACAAATTCTCACTTTTTCCATTCTTTGCTCACTTTTTTTTTTTTTAATTCATTATTTTTGGACATTGTTGTATCACTCTTCTTGATTTCTCTAACTAATAACTTGTCTTTTCTTTTGATAAAATGGTAGACAAAAAAAAACAAGACTATTTTAGAAAGGGAAGATATGATCATAAACAGGTTAATAAATGAAAAAAGCATCACCAAATATGTAGTCAAAGAACCAATCCGGGCTTGCCCGGATGGTTAGGCATCCCCACTCCTATGGGGGAGGTCGTGAGTTTGATTCTCCCATAGGGAGTTACTCATGTAATGAAAACCCCTTATCAAAAAAATATGGAGTCAAAGAAACAGGAAAAAAAAAAGGATGGTTAGTTTAGATGATTGTGGATGTAAAACAGTTGAACTGATCAGGGTTTTTCTTGGGGGTTGTGTATCTTCAAGTTACGCTTCTTCTTCTTCTTGTTTTTATTATTGTTTCTTGTTTAATTGTTTCCTTGAAATTCTTGCCCTTCAGAGAATTTTCTCCTCTTAATTCTATATGATTTTACTTTGTTGGCGGATGATATTAGAGATGTGAGAGGAGAGAAAATGCTACCATGAGTTAGGATTTCTTGACTATGTTCGAAGTAGTATATAGATGCTTATGGGATCCCCATCTGTAATGTTAGTGATCATCTTGTAGTAATGATGAGTACCACAGGCTGTACTTGATACTTGTTAATTGAAGGAATCATTAGAAGAAAAAATGAAGGACAAATTTACTGAATGGTGATATCCTATAGGACTTTAGATTCTCTTACGTTTATCCCTGTACTTGGGGGGTTTACATGGTTTGAGATAATTCAGGTAGTTTGCTGTCGTTTTCACTCTTGTTCTTGTAATTAGGTCAATAAGGATGCAGCCGAATCTCTTTTAGAGCATCTCCAATGCAGTTGTGAATGTGGTTAAAAGTGGATGCCACTTGGGAAAACTAGGCATTTTCCCCATAAAACTCCTTCAATGCTAATGTGAAGATAAACTTGGAACGGACATGGCGATGTAATGGAAAGACATTGGTGTGGAAAGCGAGGACATTGTGAATATGAATGTCTAGAAGTAACACCATAGACAATACCTTTACCACACCACGATAGGTCGGGTCCTTCATTTTCGGTCTGTTGGTCCATCACGAATGAAGACAGAATTGTATAGGTAGGAGGACAGAACAAACCAACCCACTTGTCCTGATCGGAACGATTGAGGAAAGAAAGAGAATGGTAGCCCCTTTCGCCCTCGTGGTTTGGCATCTTGATATGTAGTTTATACTGGGAGGAAATCTTATTGACTAGTTCAAAGCTCTAGGTTTATGGAAAAGGGACCAGCCTCCAATTGTTTCTCGTGTTTTAAATTCATACTGACTACTGTAGTTCTGAAGAGCATGTGTTCTATTGGAGTTCCATTCTCTAGGAGTTCAGAGGAACTACTTGTATTAGTTATGCTTAAAATGGGTTGCCATGTTACATGCTAAGGTGGTGAATCCTAAATGGATAATTTGTTATAGTCTCTGGTTATGTATTGAATGCTTCTTCTAGTTGCTCATATGCATCTCGGTGTAGGGTTTTTGTATTTATTTTTGTCTTTTTATTTTTATTTTTTATAAGCTTTTATATTTGATCGTCTTTGAAAAGCATGTTTGGGTGTTTTCCACTTTAAGTTAATGTAAACATACTGAAGTGGTGATGCCCTTCTAGCAGTTAACAAGGTACATATTTGAATAGTGTGTAAAAAATAAATATTACTTATTCGAACATAGTGAGCTTAGCCTAACAATGATTCGTCTTTCTAACACATAACTGGATTTAGGATTTTTCATTGTTGAACATCTTACAGATACATGATGCATCCATATTTATTTCTTGTTCATTTTTTTTTCCACTATAGTAACTTCCTACTCTGGTTATGTTCTTTCTTCAGCTGGATTGCTACCTTTAATTGTTTTCTGTGTATTTATTTTGTCTCAGTAGATTGTTTGGCCTCTCAATAGGATGCTGAGTTCATCTGAAGAGGAGTTAGGAGAGCATAGTGCAAACTCTGCGCAAAATGCAAGGGAGGACAGTGAATATGTTAGCTTGGTTATATCAAATGGGCCAAGAATGGCTGAAGTTGATTATGGACCACTTCAAGCAGAAACAAGAGTTAGATCTCGCATCTGGTGGATGAAAGCCTTATTATGCTCCATTCTTCTGATAATATTGGTCATAATTTCTTTGAAATGGGGTGTACCATTTCTGCTTGAGAAGGTACTCCTATCCTTGCTTTTGCTCATTCTTTTTACATTCTGCTGGCTAATCTTTTACACTATTGCTCTATTTTAGCTATTTAGCTCAGAGACCTATGACAAGTCCTCAATACATTATGGTTCATGGAGCCTGCATCGAATGCAGTGCGCATAGCCCACAAATTCATTACTTCATACTGTTCACTTGGTGGACAGAGGGTTAGCCTAAAAAGTCATATCCTTTAGAGAATTTTAACTATGCAACCTAGCAATGTAACTGGACACATAAGAAGAACAAAGCTGACGCATGGGAATTCTCCAATATCTGGCAATTAGATGTTTGATACTGTTAAGATGGACTTGTCCAGAAGGTGATCCATTGCTCAATAGTTTGGTCAACTATGTTTCCTTGACACTTCAAAGGTCGGTGCTTATCTGTTCCACTACCTCAATACTGGTGTATCCTATCTCTCTGCATCCTAGTCATGTCATTGCCATCTCTCTGCATCCTGCAGACATGAATTGGACTATGAGTCCCGTCATCTTTTCATTTATTTCTGCAGTGTGTCCCTTTTCTTATGAACAAAAAGAGCCTCAGGCATCAATTTTTTAAACATCTCGTGGCTTCAGGTATTCTGATTGGGACGGTACACCATGTAAGTAGAATTAAAGACATTTGACAATGTTGAACCTTAATATGGGTGCAAAATCTGGTCACCTTGAAAACCACAATATGCTACCAGGATCTGCTAGAGATCTTTGACGTGTATAACATAAAAAAAATTGGCATCATTCTGGAATTTATCTCCATAGTTAGTTACGTAAGCTAAATCTTGTTGATTCTGAAGCTTTTTATTGTCTTATGTTGTAGGTTCTCCTTCCAATCATGCAATGGGAAGCTACTGCCTTTGGGCGACCAGTCCTTGCTCTTGTGCTCGTTGCCTCTCTGGCATTTTTCCCTGTTCTTTTGATCCCCTCCGGGCCCTCCATGTGGCTTGCAGGGATGATTTTTGGTTACGGACTTGGGTTTGTAATAATCATGATAGGAACGACTATTGGAATGATCTTGCCTTACTTGATTGGATTACTTTTCCGCGACCGTATCCATGTGAGATGCTTTATACTGTTTCAGCCATTTTTAAAATCTGTATCGAGTGATCATCATTTGTTCTGCATTTCCTTTCGTCTCTTACTTTGTATGATTTTGTTTTTTCAAAATGTGTAGCAATGGTTGAAGAGATGGCCCCAAAATGCAGCTTTAATTAGGCTAGCTGGGGAAGGGAGCTGGTTCCATCAGTTTCGGGTGGTTGCTATTTTCAGGGTCTCGCCATTTCCATATACAATTTTCAACTATGCTATAGTGGTAACAAATATGAGATTTTGGCCCTATATATGCGGGTCAATTGCTGGAATGGTACCTGAAGCATTCATTTACATCTATAGGTCAGTTCTTTCTGCATCTTCCATTATAGTGTTTTGCTTCTTTTATCTTTTTCTTTCCTTCGCTTTTCCTTGGCACTTGTTATAGAAAAGATTTTAGGGAACGCCTATTGATATTGGCACTCAAAATTCCTCCAATGGTGGCTCTGGATGCAGTGGGCGATTAATAAGAACATTCGCAGACGTGAAGTATGGAAACCATCACCTGACAACTGTGGAGATTGTGTACAACATCATCTCCTTCATTATTGCAGTTATGACCGTGGTTGGTTTCACTGTTTTTGCCAAGAGAGCCTTAAACGAGCTCAAAAGGGAGGAAAGCAGTGGACAAGTATCCACAGCCGGCGACCATGGTACTTTTGAAATGGAGAAGCTTCCACTTGAAAGACCCAAGCAGCTGGGTACCTCATCCTTCTCTCCATAACATATAGATTTCAAGTAGTAGATAAATTACTGTAAAAATGTTGTAGGACGTGGTTTGTATCCCCTTCATTTTTGTATTTTAAATAGGGGAAGAGAGAAAATACAAGTGAGTATATACAATACAATAGTGTTACTTGGCCTATATTTGAGAAGGATGGAAGGAAACTGGCTAGCTGTGTGTCCTTCCAATATTTGATTCTCTGTAAATCATTTAACCTAACAATTCTTTTTTTCTTTTTTCAGAATCTTAGGAACATATGTCCTATAACTTGTAATAAGTCAAAATATCAAAGTATCGCAATATCACTTGTGATGACTCCAAATGAGCTTGGGGTAGCTGGATTCAATCCTGACTCAGTTATAATCTGGATATGTGCTTTAATGTGTGTAACGATATGCGCTTGTGTTCCAGAAAGCTATTTGTTTCTGATAGTATTATGAATGTTGTTTTTTTCCTTTTTCGATAAATTTATTTTTCACTGGGAGGTAGAACTAGAAAGTGATGGTTTCAGGAGTTTGTTATATATTTGCATGGAAGCGTCTTTTAAAAGAGTATTGGAATATGGGAGTGAGAAGCCGGGGAAGGAAGGGATCCTGAACTCGAATTTGGATAGTAAGAAATAGGCTTCTTTAGGTTTTAGTAGGTGGTTCCAACAATGGTATGCAGTTGTTTCACTGTCAGAGAGAGAGAGAGAGAGAGAGAGAGAGCTTATTGGATCTCCTTCACTTGTCGGAGTCGTTACTAAATCCAGATAAGATGCCTCTCTGTGCAGACTGCAGTGTCAAATGTTTGCCGGTATCTCATCTCGTGTTTGAGCCAAAGATAAAATTTACGCGATACAGAGCTACAGTTTTTATGGCAATAACTGATGCTAGAAATGGATCCTGATGAGGGAGGGGGGTGGAACTGTCTATAGATGAGAAATAACTGTTAACTGTCGTGATTCAACAACTCTTAAATTGCATTGTTTTTAGATCGTGTAATTAGTAACCGAAATCTTGATATAGGGGTGATGTTCCCGCTCCGGAACCTCGCGCTCCCGCTCCGAAGGTATTTTAAAACTAAAAACATTTTTTAATCGGCCGCTCCGACGCTCCCGCTCCCATTTTCGTTCCCGCTCCGACCCGCGCTATGGTTACTTAGGTGTAGCTGTATCTTATGCATTCTGCTGCAGGCCATGAGGTGCTAGCTAAGTAGGTAATAGGTTAACAACACTTATACACAGAATTCAATATAAAATGTTTGTAAACAATCAACTTATCAAGAGCTATTTCCCTCCATAAAAAACTCCAAGAACATCCCCATGGCCATGGAGTGGGTGGCTATTGAGGCCTGCATTAGCGCCGCCCGGCTGTTGGCTGATGCAACCACCACCACCACCACCACCACCACCACCCTTGGGACTACTTATTTGATCCCTCTACCTGACTGGACTACCTTTACCTCTCTATATAGTTCCCCTGTTTTATTTGACTCTTTTTCCTTTACTCATTTTTTTTTTTTTTTTTTCTAAAAATTCTTGTGTTTAATTAGGTTCCATTCTGCAGACTCTGCACCTGTCACCCATTTTAATCACATGCAACCTTGTTTTAATTAGTTAGTTGTGAATTCATTTAAAGGCTCACATCCATCTGTTCAACTCCATCCCCAGCAGTGGTGAATGTCTGTCTATAAAGAAATTGATGAGACGGAACTAACAAATAAAGAATTTGATTCTTGTACCCCTCCTCCTCCTCCTCCTCCTCCTCCTCCTCCTCCCTACTACAAGGCTACAAGTTCAACTTTGTAGTAGAGCTGTGAATTAGAGGGAGGAGGAGCAGAAAGTGAAAAAAGAATAACTAAACAAGAATATCATCCAGAGTTTAAAAAAACAAAGAATTGCAAGTTTATGTATACACCTCTGTCTGTTGGAACGCAAGGGGAATGAATGAATATAACAGGCTCCAACGATGCTGATTTAAATGAATGTGCAACATACAGCTTCTGGTCTGGGTTCTTCTTTACCTTGGATAATGGAGATCGATTAATCCAGCAGACCACCTTAATTAATTCGTTTGTATTGTTTCATTTTCAAACTCTTGAAACCAACAAGTCTCAATCTTGTCTCTTTCCCTTCCTTAATTCCTCCTCCTCCTCCTCCTCCTCATCAATCCTCTTATAATATATCATATTTATATATTTCTATAGTACATAATATGTATGTATGTATGTGAACACACTAAACCCAAAATCCCTTTTAACCTTGATTTTCAGAAAAAGGAAGTGTTCCCTAATAAGTAAGGGATAATCCAAAGTCACTGCAAAGATTGCCAAGGCAGGTAGGTTTGATGAACTCACCACCGCCACCACCACCTCCTCCTCCTCCTCCTCCTCATGTAGCTTCTATTCCACTCAACAATTTCTTCCAACCCCGGCCCCCTTCCCCCAACCTAACTCAGAAAAGAAAATTGAACATAAACAACTCTGACCTGCCTGCTACAATCAGAATATATATATATAACTTCAATTGGTCACCAACTTATTATCCCCCATTACCATTTTGAGTTTTGACATCTATCATCACCCCACTTCACTTCCTTCTTCATCAGTTCATCAGCCAGCTTAAACAAAATCATGCTCTGTATATCCCCAATTTCCTTGGTGGAGTTTCCCAATCCCAATTGGGGGCAAAATTCACAACATATCTGTGTCTGTAAGAATTCAGAGCTTGAAAAGAGCACCACCCAATCCGACAAACCCATGTTTACCAATTAGACAACACTTAAAATAAAATTAAGGAACAAGGGGAACTGAGGGTTGGGGGTTCAATTGAATGTTTTGTTTGTTTGTTTAGTCAAGTTCTCAGGTGTGTGAGATATTATCTAGGTGGACATTGCATTCCCTTGAGAAGAAATCGTTTTTCTCAATCAGAGCTTTACAGAAATCATAAGAGAAGGCTGGACTATTGGGGTCGCTTGTCTGAGAAGTAGCAGCGGCAGAAGGTGAATCTGAGGTAAGGGGCTTCATGTAACATAGGTAGCAACAAATAGCTGTAGTTGTAGTAGTGATCTTACCAGGAGGATTTGTTTTTGTGGCAGCAGCAGCAGCAGCAGCAGCATCATCAACAGAGAATGAAGGAGGAGGAGGAGAAGAGGGGGAGGATGTGTTGTTTGTGGATAGTAGTCTCTTAACCTTTCTGAAGGGAAAGAGAACCACATGCTTAGCCTGTCTCATCTTCTTCATCTTCTTTTTATATGGTGATGAGGATCTCTGGCGCCTTCTGGTATCATCCTCTCTGTGAAAGGATTCATCACCTCCTTCTTCGGATCTCTCCTTGTTAGACATGGAAGCAACTCGACCCAAACAAGAAAAGTGAAGAAAATAAAATAAATAAATGAAGAGAGAGAGAGAGAGAGAGAGAGAGAGAGGAGGGTGGGCACTGAGTAGTGGGCAATTGCAATTGGCCAGGGGCAGGAGAGAGAAAGAACCCATCAAAGTGAAAATCGTAACAATTCGAGATTTGTAGGAAAAAAAAATTATTCTTCTGCGATTGATTAGAAACAGTTGGATTGGCAATCTGGTCGCCGAATTTGGGGGAAGCAAAACTCTATTCCGATTCGAAATCTAATTTTATTTGTAAAGTGGGTTGTGGTGTTCTGCATATTCTTTACCTTTCGAGTTTTTCTAGCTTGACATCGTTTTTTGACACTAAAAGATTACATCTCATTTTTTAAAGTAGTTTGTGGAGCAGGAATGAAATTAATGAATTTTGAGGGTGTGTTAAGATTACATTCCCTTATTAAGCAATTTTCTCCTCCCCATATCTCCAAGACCATTTTGATAGAAGAGCCACATTAGTCTTTCAAATATCCCCGACACCAATTCCACCTTTGTTTTTAGGCATAGATATCTTCTTCCAGACCACCCAGCAAATCTTCTTTTTCTTCCTGGTACTACCCCACAGAAAGTTCCGCATAAGTTTTGTCATTCTCTTTTCAACACTAGCAGGCAAGGGGAATAGAGATAAATAGTAAATAGGTAAACTAGATAGAGTACTTTTTATGAGAACTAACCTCCCACCTTTAGACATCATCTTTTTCCTCCATGGAGTTAACTTATTTTCCATCCTTTCTAGAACATCATTCCAAACATCCACTGACCTAGCATGAGCACCCAGCGGAAGACCCAAGTACTTCATAGGGAGAATGTCTGTTTTGCACCCCCGAATGTTTGCTAGATCTTCCAAATCCTCTACATTACCAATACCCACCATAGTACTCTTTTCCAAGTTCACTTTTAGCCCTGTTGCTGCTTCGAAAATCTGCAGAATGCTTCTTAGACAAAAGACTTCTTCTCTCTTCGCATCAATAAAGACTAAGGTATCATCTGCAAATTGCAAGTGAGACACGCAAGGCCCATTTCTTGCTACTTGAAAACCGGATAACATTCCTAACTCTTTTGCTATTTGGATGAATTTTGACAGCACCTCTACCACCAGTAAAAATAGGAAAGGTGAAAAAGGGTCACCTTGCCTAATCCCTGATGGTTTAAACTTCGTAGAGGGTTCCCCATTAACCAAAACAGCAACTTGAGACGAAGAAATGCACCAATCTGCCCATTGTCTCCATTTACTACCAAAGCCAAATTTTTCAAGAAGGTGATCCACCATATTCCAATTATTGAAAGAAACCCAATCATAACATACTCTGAAAAAACATTAATTCCATTCCAGCCTCTTATACTACTTTTAAAAAGTAGATGTGATCTTTGGGGTACAATTTCGGTGTCGTTGTAGTATTACAGTTATATTTAAGAAGCATATAATGATTATTTAATGACTGATTTTGATAATCTCTTCGCAGACCCAATAACAAGTGTAAGCAAGGTGTAGAAATTAGACGACCAAAATTATATATATGTGAAAAATACGGGGCTGAAATATCCAATCCCTTTGGGATGTAAGACGGATAGATGGTCAGCTTAAGACCGAGTCCCTCAATAAGTAAATATCATTGTAAAGAAGAGCCCTGGAACACGTGTTCCTTACGCTTGGGTAATACTTCACTTTTTCTTTAATAACACGACTACATTTATGTTTGGTTGGGATGGAAGGTTTTAAGTATAGATTTTGTGGAGACCAGAGATTTGGTGGAAAACTAGTTAGATTTATAACAGATTTCTAACTAGTTTTCCATCAAATTCCTGGTCCCTACAAAATCTCTACTTAAAATTTCTCATTCAAACAAACCATTATTCTTTGCTTATATTAGTCTGAGGAACTCACATGGAAATGATATATAGGTTAATTATGATCTACATGATCAATATATCATCCTCGCAAAAAAATTAGCTCATTAATCATTCTTATGCGAGCCCCACAAGTAGGCATATGGGGATTGTAAGAATAAGGTGGGTGAAATATGAAAAGGAATTTAAACAACAAAGTAGGTGAAGCATGTAAAAAGCTCGACAAAGCCGATCCCATTTGAGTCATTGGCTCACATACCACTTACTTTTACACGCTATTAACATCGACTGATCGAACCCATTTAGAGATAATCCAAGAGTTAAATTTTGATCTAGTTTAAGAGGAGGAGTTTATCCTATCTATGATCTATCTCTAAGTCCATGCCTAACCAACGAGGCAACAACTAGTACTAGTTGTACCAAATTAATTATTGAATAAGGGGATATTCTGACCAATTCTTTATGTTTATTGGGTGACTACGAAATATGAAGCAGTAAAGAAACATGTATATATATATATATATATATAGATGCTTAAATTTAATAGTTTGGATGGGATTGTTAATTGGATGATGATGATAACTGATAAGCATAAACAAATCAATTAATTAATTAATTAAACCAATATCGCTGTAAAGGAGGGAGGTAGGGGTGGAGCAAGTCCACCTGCTGCTGCTGCTGCTAATTAAAATGAGGAGTGAATATATATATATATGCTTACTACTTCTTCATTGATCACGTCTCCCTCTCCTGCTCTCTCTGACCTCGCCAAATTAGAATTCATCCAAGAACAACTCTTCTCTTTCCTGCTGAAATACATAAACAACATATCTATATGCACATCATCCATGCATATATTTATATATAGATCATCTAGAGAGAGATCGAGATCGAGAAGAAAAGAAATTAATTCTGATCAAAAAAAAAAAAGAAGGAAAGAAAGAAATTAATTAGGAATTTCAGAGCTAGCTACTCGATCAATCCATCCATTCACGCAGCTGCAACATGCGATTAATAAGTGTTTCTTCAAACAGATCAATGATGATGAAGCAGAGGAAAGCAGCAGCAGGGTCGTCCTCATCCTCATCATCTAATAAATTGTACAACTGGGCTGTTATTCCTTGCGCGGGTAAAAGTAGTTTGAGAACCGAATCTCGAAAGGACATACAGGATATACTCAAGACTAAGCTGGCCACCATCCATGAAGAGTCCGAGATCATCATGTGTTTGGACGATGGTGATGATCTGAATCAGTTGAAAGATCATCATCATCATCATCCTAAACGAAGACCCTTTCGCATTACTGATGTCTATGTGCACTTTGTAATTAGGTTTGCATCCAAAGCAAGGTTGTAAGAAAAAAAAAAAAAAAAACTAGTTTGATTTTCTGTTTTAAATCAATTGGTTTTACGATACCAAGTATATAGTTCTTCTTCTCCTTATTTTTTTTCCTCTGTTTTGCGACTGTACCCTGTATATAAGACTTGGAATGTTTTCTCTTTTGTTTTTGGTCGGTAACTTGGAATGTTATCTTAATTAACCAATTTTCTTAGAATGAAAAATTAATATCTAGGTTGGGATTTAGATTAGACCAAAACCAATTTGGAATTGGGATGGTTTTTTGACAAATAAAAAAAAATTGATTAAAATTAGGTTGATTAATAGGCAAAGTGGAATTATTGGACCCCCTCTTATACATTGATAGATTCACCAGCACCGCATGTNAAAAAAAAAAAAGAGAACCGAGAGAGGGCTTCTTTGAAGTTCGATAATGGAGAGCTCCTCTCTGGTATTTTTTAGAGAATGGAGGGGATAAGAGAGAAAAGGGAGGGAAAGTGAGAGAGAAGGCTTCGACAGAGAAAACCCATCGGTCTGAAAATGTCAGACTGACTCCTCGATAAACAAAACGGGTCGGGTTTATTTGAACTCTCTTGCCACATCAGCAATAATCTACAACGTCGAACGTGCGTAATCCAACAGACATAAATCATTGTGCAAGTGACGGTAGAATAGTGAGGGCACTGGAACTGCTCTCTATATATATATCATTGATCTCTTAATTAGAACATCCATGTATTTTAATTGATCCATACATCATGTCTATTCTATTCTATTCTATTCATGAACCCTAAACCAACCCCTCATGGAATGTAAAATCGATCTATTCTAACCTGCAGGTTAGATATCCACTATAAATCGGCCATAATTTACAGTGGATCAGCCCAATCCGCAGTAACACAAGGATTGACTCAGCACAGTTTTTAATACACAGAGCTAGACAATTTGCTGCCGAGTCAACTGAGAGTTGTGCTTGCTGTTCTCAGGTTCTACTTTTTGCCCGTTTGGTAACCTTAATTTAGAATAATTAGTTACGAGCACTAATGCTACTCAGCCTCCTATATACATAGCTAGCTAGAAGTATGTACCAAATAGGAGAGCTACACATAATTAGTATGAATAGTAGTCTAATATTTAATTTTGTATATATGTAGATATTATTTCGACTTTGATTGTAATGGATTTGATGTTGCTTAATTAATTCGTGGGTTTTCTTTAATTTTGATGAATTTAATTGTCACATGAACCTAGCTGTAATATTTCATGTGATTATTAATTTCTTCATTCGCATTTGTTTCATGCGCATTACATATATATATACGTTCATCTATTTTTGGTGATGCATGTATGTACGTGTTAGCTAGGAAATAATTCCTAACAGGAATATCTCCAAGCGTGATCAAGCCCCACATGTATGATGGATGGATGGAGCATATATACCGCACAGCAACAAACAGGACATGTATATATGGTAAGCAGAAACTAAAGGCTAATTAATGCCTTAAAAGCAATGGAAGTTTTCTACATATGGAAGTGATGGATCCCACACACACTACAGTACTTATACAAGAAAAAACTGCATGCTTATCAAAAAAAAAAAAAAAGAAAAAGAAAAAAAGGAAGTTATAAGGTTAGAAATTGAATTAATGCTAGCGCGATGAGATGTTGAGGTCGATCTTTTATCTTTGCTGGGCGCGCTAGCTAGCTACAAAAATACAGAGGAGTGAGAGAGAACAGGGAAGCCCCATTGAGAAGACAAGAGAATGGATGGATAAACAGTGATACCATCTTCCAATTTATTTATTCGTTTGACAGCTTGTGCATAAATTCTGGACATCACCCTGATTGTGGCGGGCAATACAATCATTGATGAGAATCCCATCAGCTTAATATTGTTCCAGTAATTCACTCTCCTTAGCTTCAACCCCTTTAATCTTCCGTTCATTGTCTTCACCCATCGCTGCTGCTTTTTAGGCCGCCGGCTCTGCCTTTTTGTTACAGTAGTAGTAGTAGTAGTAGTAGTAGTAGTAGTAGTAGTAGTAGTACTACCCTGCTTGTGATCATCGTCATCTTCATAGCTGATTAGCTTCTGATATCGACTTCCTGCTGGACGCCCTCCCACTAACAATTCTCGTAAATAACCCATATATATATATCTAATCTCTTTGAAATAATAACTTACATGCAGTACTCAATCAGAAATCTAGCTAGCTATCTAGCTAGATGGGCATGTAAATATATATGCATGCATGTAGAAATTAAAATGAGTAGTAGCTACTACTCATATGTATAACTGGGTTATTTTCTTCAATTTGGTTTTCATCCTAAATCTTTTAAGATCCAGCTGGTGTTGCGTTAATGGAGATTTTTCATATATAAGTCCAAAATGAGAGAGAGAGAGAGAGAGAGAGAGAGAGAGAGAGAGAGAGAGAGAGATCAATATTTATAATTAATTAAGTAGCTAGCTAGCTAGCTAAGCGCGCATGCAGTGGATCGAGAATAAAAGTTCAAAAAGTGAAGAGTTCAGAGTAGTAGTAGTAGTACTGTGCAGAGAGATGGATCAGTAACTGCACATGGAAAAATGTGGTTCCAAGTACAAATTAATATTTCAAGCATTAGAGAAATTATATGGAGGGAAAAGACGAAACTTGCCTACTTGTTGATTCTTTCTAACACATGGCCAACAATATATATCCATCATATATATATATATATAGTACTCAATATAACTCTACCAGGTACAATACCCCCACCATATATATATATATACCACACACACAAATTAACTAACTAACACACACTGAGAGAGTGATCATGAAACTGTGAAAGTAATTAGAC
>MVGT01000481.1:44872-60551 GCA_002174775.1 Macleaya cordata | reverse complement strand
AGAAGACTTGAAAGTGTGGAATAGAAATGTTTTTGGTAATATTGACAGAAAGCTTGAGAGATGTCTAGAAGAGATGCAAGGTTTTGACATTATGGAGGAGCAAGGTCCTCTCTCTGTGGAGGATGAATCTAAAAGGATAGGTGATATGGAACAGTTTAACAAAGTGACTATTATGAAAGATTGTTTTTGGAGGCAAAAATCCAGAGTTAGGATGGATATGGAAGGAGATAGAAATACAGGATTTTTTCATAAAATTACTAAAGATAGAAGGCGTCATAATCAGTTTGCTCATTTGCATATTAATGGAGTTCTTGAAACTGAAAAGGAAAAGATCAAGGATGGCATCACAAATTATTTTGAAAAGTTATTTACTGCAGATGATATGCCTAGACCTGATGTTAGTGGTATGAACTTCAAAAAACTTCCTGCGTCCTCTGTTATATGGCTCGAAAGACCCATTGAAATGCAGGAAGTGGAGACGGTCATCAAATTGATGGGTAAAGACCGTGCTCCGGGACCGGATGGGTTTCAGCTTTTAGTCTTTGAAAAATGTTGGGAATTTTTGAAAGATGATTTTATGAGAGTGATTCGGGAGTTTGAATTTAATGGGTATATCGATTGGAGGTTGAAGTCGACATTTATTGCTCTTATTCCGAAGAAAAATACGGTAGAGGAGATCAAAGACTTCCGGCCTATTAGCCTAATTGGGAGTGCTTACAAAATCATATCGAAGGTGTTGTCCGAGAGGCTGAAACTACATATTTCCCATTTGATTTCATGTCAACAGAGTGCTTTTCTTAAGGGCCGCCATATTCTTGATGGGATTCTAATTGCCAATGAAGTTCTCGACTCAAGGATTAAAAGTGGTCAACCGGGTTTGGTTTGTAAGATCGATCTTGAAAAAGCTTATGACCATGTTTCGTGGGAGTTTGTTCTTGAGATATTATACTGCATGGGGTTTGGTAAGAGGTGGATTAGTTGGATCAAAGGCTGCATATCTCGGATTCCCTTTCAGGTTCTAATCAATGGTTCGGCACATGGTAGTTTCGTTAGTGGTAAGGGCCTTCGCCAGGGAGACCCGTTATCACCTTTTCTCTTCCTTATTGTGTCGGAGGCTTTGAGTCTCATGTTTCAGAAAGGTGTTGAGCTGAATTGGATTGGGGGTTTCAAGGTGAAAGAGGAAGGGACTGTCATTAGTCATCTTCAATATGCAGACGATACACTAGTATTCTTAGACGCAAGTGTAAATCAAGTTCGATTTCTTAAATATTTCCTTTTGTGCTTCGAGATGATCTCGGGTCTGAAGATAAATTTTCAGAAGAGCAGTATCTTTGGGGTTTGCATGGATGATGACATGTCGATATATGCGGATATTCTGGGATGTAAATGTGCTGCTCTCCCTTCTTCTTACCTCGGTTTGCCTTTGGGGGAGAAATACAACAATAAAATCATATGGAACAAGGTCCTGGAATCGGTTAAGGGTAGATTAGCTTCGTGGAAGAAGTCGTTGCTTTCAAAAGCAGGTAAGATGACTCTTATACAGAGTGTTCTGGCTAATATTCCCATTTATTTGCTTTCTCTTTTCACAGCTCCGGCCTCGGTGATCAAGGAAATTGAGAAGATTATGAGGAATTTCTTGTGGGATGATCAAGATGGGGTTAGAAAGTATCATCTTATTAACTGGAAGAAATGTTGTACTTCGAAAAAGAAGGGAGGGTTGGGTTTTAAGATTATTAAAAGTATGAACAAATCCTTGCTCGCTAAATGGTGGTGGAGATTTGGTAAAGAAAGAGATGCATTATGGAGGAAAATTATTTGTGAAAAATATGGCCTTGGCAATATTAGTTGGGAGACAAAAAATCCGAAAGGTACTTATGGTTGCAGTGTTTGGAGGGGTAATTATAATACTCTAAATACATTCAAACAAGGTTCCAAGCTCTCTCTTGGGTGTGGAAATGAGATTTTATTTTGGGAAGATGATTGGATCGATGTGGGTCCTTTATGTAGGAAATTTCCGGCTCTTTACAAAGCTTCAAGTCTTAAAAACAAAGCGGTGGTGGATTGCCAACTGAGAAGTGAAGATTCTGTTTCCTGGGTTTTCGGGGTGAATCGAAGACTGTACAATCATGAAATTGTGGAAGTGGTGGACCTCCTAGCAAGTCTAGAGCAGGTTTTGATCTCGGAGGTTCCGGATGATATCGTTTGGAAAGAAGATAAATCAAGTAAATTTTCTGTTCAAAGTTGTTATGAGATGGTGACCGAGTCAAGATTAATGGCTTCCTTCCCGTATCGAAAGATATGGTCTACCTCGTGGCCAAATAGAGTTGGTTTCTTTCTTTGGACAGCTTGTCAAGAGAAAATTCTGACTCTTGACAACCTTAGGAAGAAAGGAAGGTGCTTGCCTAATAGATGCTATTTGTGTGAGAGTGATAATGAATCGGTTAACCACTTGTTGATTCACTGTAAATTCACAAAGGAGATTTGGTATTCTTTTTTACAAGAAGTCCATCTGACGCGCCGGTTGCCGGATTCAGTGCTAGAGTTGCTTAAGACTTGGAGGATCCCAAAACTTTCAGNATTTAGCAACCATTTTTAAACGTCACCAAAAACATAAAATAATTGTCATCGGAAATGAGAACAACAAAACCTGTCACCTTAAATAGCTTGTAGTAACAGCTAACTTGGAAGACAATGCTTATGCAGACCTTAAGGTGACGGTTCTCAACATAAACATTATTAGTGACAATTTTGCTACTAAGTCACTGTTATTTTTGCCGTTTCAGTGACGGCTTTTTACATGAACCGTTGCTGTTTTGCACATTCATGATGGTTTTCCGTTCAAATCATGTTTCTGTTTTATTTTACCTTGAGTTTTATGCGTTGGCCAACTGTCTTGAACTGTTTCTAAAAGTTTTATATATATATTTTTTATTTTAATTTGTTAATACTCCAACCACATATTCTTACTTTTATAAAAGACTCTTTTATTATTTTTCTTTGTTTTAATTCCATAGATTTTTTGCATGGTTAAATTTACTTCTTCTTTTTTTACCAATTTTCCCCTTGTCTCTCAGTCTCCCTACACCACCATATCACCACCACCACCACCTCTCACCATCGCCACCACACCTTAAGCCGGCCACCTCACCATTGCCCCCATCACCACTACCACCACCCCCTCCCCACCAGCCCACCAACACCACTTCCTCCACCACTACCGGCGCCACCACCACTGCCACCTCACAACTGCAACCACAACCTCATCACCTCACCACCATCATCACCGCCACATCACCATAGCCACCATTACCACAACCAAGGTTATTGAATCATGAATCGAAACACGAATTATTTTTATTTTTGGCAGATAAAATCTTAAGTTGAATCGTGAATCTCATGCATGGTCAATTCTCCAAGTATATAAATCTATATATCCTTTGAAATTAGACTTATAATTAGAAGGGAAAACAAACATTCCCCAAGTTAAAAAGAAATATGGGTAGGCTACAAAAGGTTTTATTTAATTGTTGGGCTTTAACAACTGTGGTTTAATTGCTGGGGTTTATAATAAATCTGGGCTTAGAGTTTAAATAAAGGCTAAGGGTCTAGAAAGGCCCAATAAGGTTTGGTTGTATTAAGGGATTTAGGGTTAGGATAATAGCCCAAATAGAGATGATTCTAGGGCTAAGGTAGGATATTTTCTTAATCATGTAGATTATTTTTACAAAAAATCAGCCCAATTTAAACATTGTAACCTCATCATAATCCATTAATTGAAATCAACGGTAAAATGAATAGTTTAATCACCATTAATTTTTAGTGATTTCCAAACACTGGATGGTGGAGGTTGCTAGTTCTAGAATGTAGCGTGCTTAATTAAGTTCGATGAAGATGATTAACATGGCGAACGACTTGGGTGATACCATATTAAGTTTGTGGGCATCCAACTCAAAACTAATTGACAATGAGTGGAGTAGTCCAGAATCTTTATATATTTGGTTTGAAAGGCTCTCATATCCGATTATTCTCAACACAAACCGTACGGTTAATTAATACACAACATCAAATAGTTGAGAAATCAAAGAATGAAAGAAATTAGATGAAACACACATAACAAAAACCAATAAATGAAGATTAAGAAGAAAGCAACTGAAATGTACGGCCATCAAATATGTTGTCCGTGATGCTACACATACTGCTAAGGTTATTTTGGAAGGTATTTGTGTCAATTTAGAAATAACGTAAATCAAGAGGAGTAAAAGAGGTAGTAGCAACTGTGGATGACCTAGGCAGTAAAAAATGCAGTAAGATTGGGAGTAGATTAAGCATTTTCCATATATTATTGACCAACCAAAGCAAATTTTCTAGCGGCGGCCGTGGACATGGGCAGCAAAGAAGGGTATCCGTGCGATTACTGATAATGTTCTGTGCGTCTCAATGATCAACTCCAGTACATTGAGATTCGCCCCAGCGTACCTATCAAATTCCTTATCTTGTTTGAGAAGAACGAAAGTCGGCATCGAACGAATCTTAAGCACTCGACTAACCTCCTGCAAAATATATATATAATCAAAATCATCACTAGCTAGCAGCCACGCATGCACTCAAATTGAATCAAATTTATGTTAGAAATAGAAATTTTAGGTAGATTTGGGTTCAATTTTAATCGATTTTAGGCCAAAGATAAAAATCTGTTTAATTTTGGCGTAGAACTGGTTCAATACTTCAATTTTTATCGAGTTTGGCCAAAGATAAAATCTGCAAAATCAGTTCAAGTTTAGGAGGATCAATGTTGCATCCTTAATCAGTTTTTGTGTTTCAATTAATTGGTACCCAATTAATTTGACAATAAAAATTGGAGAACATAAAATATCAAGGAAGCAAGAAGAGAGATAGTGGTTGATCTATTTGGGAGTTTTATTAATTGGATGTTAATTTAGCATTTGACATTCAAAGTACTTACCAAGCAACGGGAAATGATCACTATATATTTACAATGACAGTAGGAAGCAACAAAAAATATTTCCATAGTGAATATTTACTATGACAAACATTTGTAGGTGTAAACATTTGCAACTTGCAAAGGTTTACAGTACTACCAAGCAGGGCCTTACAGTACTACCAAGCAGGGACTTAGAAGATAAAATTTGCTCTTGTTATGACAACTATACTTGCATCACTTGTTATAGGTGGCATTTATGGAGAGTATTTTGTCCCATGAAAGCTCGGTCAATATGGGGTTTGGCAGTATCATGCTGGGTCCTTTCTTTATTCCCAAGTAAACTTTCTCATTTATACTGATAAATGTACTTTCATTGTTTGTTTATAAAATATAACTGCCTAGATTTTTTATGGCTTCTTTTGTTGTCTTAAAATGACTGCAATTCCTATGATTTTCCCTTGGTTTCAATTTACCTAGCTAGATATACATAGAAAAAGCATATGTTTGTACCTCATTCATTGAAATTTCAGTCTTAAGCTTTGAAAAAGCCTCAAACAAAAACTATTTTCAGGTAAACTAAAATTAAACTCTGAAGTCACTTGAAACATGGAAGAATTTTTGTGGAACATAAGAGCAAATGTTTGTGAAGAAGAATAAATCACCGAGTTTCTTATCACCCTGTTAAGATCTGGCAACTTTGTTGAAAACTAAGTTGTTAGATAACAATAAGTTGTTAGGTATTTGGTTGCTTTTGGTTAAGAGAAAATACATAAGATTTTTTTCAAGTATAGCAAAGAAACCCTTTAAATTTTATTGTAATACCATATTTGTTTACATGAATATTATAGTTGTATCTAAATTTTGGGCTTCTTGAAGGTGATCTGGAACCTTCGAATGATGTGCACTCATTTAAAATCCTTGAAACAAGAAGTATGAGTAAAAAAAACCCTCTAAATTTTAGTGTACTGCCATATTCGTTTACATGAATGTATGTTGATGGGTTATTTACAACAAGTCAACAAGTGTCTTGGAGCTGTACAAGTGATGCAACAGCTTTGGTATGAAAACTACCTTTCATATGGCAGTAGTTACTTCATGAGCTATTTTTATACTGCATTATGTCTTGATCTTGAATATTCTGGTATGAATGTATAATATTTGGCTTGTGATGGAGTTAAACAAAAACTAGTTATGTGGCTATTTTTTACTTAAATTACATGTTATCATCAATTCATCCTTAATACTTTCAATCAATTCACGACATCATGTCTAACACAGTTCAAGGATTATATTCAATACTTTCAATCAATTTGCAACATCATGTCTAACACAGTCCAACGATTATTTCTTTTTAGAACTTTTTACTTATATTGCTAATTTGTAAGTTCGTTTTATTCCTTTCAACTTAGTACTCTCTAGTGTTACATGTAACTTCTTACTTGACTTGAAAACCATGTTCTTTCTAGTCCAACCAGATTTTTTTCCTTCAATTTTAAAGGTGACCAAGTTTAAGTGCAACTAAGCATATCCTCAAACACAAAGTGCTGCTGGATTCTGAGTGTGAAGTTGTAGTAGTAACCATTATTGTAAAACTTTATTTTATCAAACTTGAACTTTTTTGTTTTTGTGAATTTTTAATTCCATTTAGTTTTCTGTTGTTTAATATTTGCATGTGTATTTTTTTATTTGAGGGATGGAGGCTTTATCTGGGTGAGAATTGATTTTTTGGGTTAGAGATTTTGGGTTCAGGTGCAGACGTTTAGTGAATTCCCAAATGGGGGCAAAAATAAAATAATATTTTTTTTAAATTACAAAAATTTGTCACAGTTATAACCGTGACAAATTAGACATAGATGCAGGACACTTCTCTAACACTTATAATCGTGACAAATTTTGATAAAAATTACGAAATTTTTTGGAAAAATAACCGTGACAAATGTGAAATAGTAATGATTCTAATCGTGACAAAAAGTAATATATAACTATTATGAACGTGACAAAACATCCGTTATAAATTTATAAAGCCATATTTTTAACATTTATAGACGTTACTAAAATTTTTAATAATGGTTATAACCGTTACAAATTGGCGATTCTCGTGTAGTGATAATTTTAATTTTTTATGAAATTTTTTTTTTTTGACTGATCTCATCTCGAAGATCTCGACGAATGCTTTTCAAATATATAAAATTTATCAAAATCTAATTTTTAATTTAATAAGAGATATAATAATTTAAAGTTTAAAAATAAAAAATAACAAACTTTCTATCTCCTCCACCTATACACTTTTGTAATGACATAAAAGACCAAATAAGAGTATAATTAGAACTAAAAGTGCAACAAAAGAGAGTTTTTATATATTTTGATATTAAAAGTAAGTAAATGGATATATAATTTTTAAATATGGGTTTTTATATAAAAGATGAAAGTTTGTGTAGTAAATGGTATTTGACAGCTATAAAAAGTGAGTTTTTCACAATTTTTTAAAATTGGACTTTTTTGAATCAAACCGACCTACTACAGATAAGCGATAACCTTCAATTAATATTACTACAAAAATTTTTTGATCAGAAAAGAAAAATTTATTAGAGAGAAAGAAGAATTTACAAACTGCTGTGAAAGTCAACAACTCTTAAGTCGTAGTTTGTACACGTACGTACCTAAAAAGAAAAAGAAAAAAAAAAAAAGTTTGACAAAATGGCGATATGGTGTGGTGTGATCAAGACGTATCATTACTTCTGTATTTCAACCATTGGAATTTTGTTCAAAATTTAGTCATCATGACTTCACACCATTTTGTTACTTTTCTTTATAAGTAGCATTGCTAGATATCAAGATGACGATCGATCTATCTCTTCTCCAATATAATTCTAATTAATCTTCTTCTTCTACTTCTTTATATAAAAACTCATCTTTCTCCATATGTTTAACCCCTAATCCAGAAGAATGGGCCTGTTTGCGATCTTAGAACTGCTGAATAGTATAGAGCAGTGTTTTAAAAATCAGACCGGACCGGCCGGTTGAACCGAAAAACCCGTGAACTGGATAGTAGACCGGGTTGGGTTAATACCGACCCAACCATTTATTGAATAACCGCTCTCCTTAAAATTTGACAGTAAAGAGTTTTGAACTCTGGTCAATTAAGTCTGGAGTAAGGCCTTTGACCATTTGATAGTGTTATTTAATATATTTGTTGTAATAATAAAGATGTAAACTTTTTTCAAAATTATTTTATCATAGAGTTTTGAACACTGGACCTACAGGTTATTTATAACAACCTTTACCATTTGTGCCATATAGGAACTTATGTTTATATTGTATTGTAATTTTACTACTCGTATATTAGTTTGTTGAATCAACCCACTGGTCAACCTACTGGTTAACCCGGGTTGACCCAACCCAGTAGCATCTCCGGTTCGATTGTCGGTCCGGTTTTTAAAACATTGGTATAGAGGACTTGGAGAAGTTTGTTTGCTGACCCAACCAATTTGAGTAAGTTTGGAGCAGATGTTTGATCGAGCTTGTTGTATCATCATTATAAATTCCAAAAAAGAGGATGTCATCCGCAAACATCAGGTGCGAGACAGGAGGCGCAAACCTGTTTAATCTGTAACAAAAAAATAGACTCTCTCTCTTGAAGTACTCCATTAGCCAAGAAAAGCCTTGAGAACAAAGAATAAATAAGTATGGAGATAGAGGGCATCCCTGTCTAATTCCCCTTTGAGGTAGGAAAGTTTTCTGAGGTTCTCCATTGACAAGGACAGCAAGGGAGGTAGATGTGACACAGCTCATTACCAATCTGAGAGTGTGACCATGGAGTCCAAATCCTTGCAGGATATGTCAAAGAAAAGCCCAATCCACACGATCATATGCCTTAGACATTTCCAATTTCAAAGTAAAAGAACCTAAAATGGACTTGGAATTTTTTATAGAGTGCATAAGTTCTTGGGCAACCACCACATTGTCAATAATTTGCCTCCCCGGCACAAAGGCTGATTAACATTTAGACACAAGGTCATCTAGCCGAGGTTGAATCCTATTAGCAATTATCTTTGCCACCACCTTGTAGAGGATATTACTTAGAGCAATGGGTCTTAAATCATATGGTCTTTTAGGCTCTTTACATTTAGAGATTAAAGTGAGATAAGTATGGTTCATACCTGGAGGAATTGAAGCCGAGGCAAAGCAATCAGATATATATATATATATATATGAGTCCGGATCGGCTTACAGCCTTAAATATACAGGTTGTGTGTACAGGCTCTTGTGGGGCCCACGTGAGGTCGATCTAAGGGCTGAGATTTTGTAAGAATGTTCTCCTCACCATGTAGATCAACTTCACCAAAAATCAATTTATTCTAAAACTTCTAACCCCATCAAACATTGTCTCTTTTTCTCATCATTCATTTTTCACCGTTAATTTTTAAACAACTTCCAATCAATTTTTGATGGGGCTATAAGTATTATAATGTGTTGATTTTTGGTGAAGATGATCTACATGGTAAGGAGAACATCGCTACAAAATCTCAGCCCTTAGATCGACCTCACGTGGGCCCCACAAAAGCCTGTACACACAGCCTGTATATTTAAGGCTGTAAGCCGATCCGAACTATATATATATGATTACTTACAATACAGAATTAAATTAATGAATAAATTTAACTGATTAATCGAAATTTGATAATCGACGGATCCATCTATACATGTAGATTGTAGGGTAGCTAGCTAGGTTAGTTTCGTAATTAATAATTAATTACCAGCAGCTGAAGGTAGATCTACGATTGTGATTGACAGGGGACAAGCGGTGAAACTTTGTTCTTGTACTACTTGTTCGTACATAAGAACGGCCCCTCCCACGACGGTAATGCCTGCAGCAGCAGCAGCAGCAGCTGATCATGAGCCTGGACCAGATGATGATGATCCGCCGGCGTAGCTTTTTGAGAGTGGATCGGAGCCTGAACACCAAGATGAGGCGCTTGACACGGAGGAGAGATAACTTGATCTTCTCCATCACACTTGTTTTCCTACTAAACTGGTAGCTCCTTAGGAAGAGTTGCCTCTTCTCCGCCAGCATGTAACCGTAGTAGCAGTAGTAGTTCTGATGATGATGATGATGATGATGATGATGATGATGATGATGAATATGCTGTGGTTGGAATATCGTCGTCGTCTTCATGGTCATCCCGCTGCTGCCAGCTGCAAATTGATTATTATGGATGCTGCAGACGGCCATAGTATATGTACACTACCCGGTGATCACATGCACACACACAGATAATCTAGAGAGAGAGAGAGAGAGAGAGAGAGAGAGAGAGAGAGAGAGAGAGAGATCTTGATTAATTAACTAGCTAGACGATCGATCAAAGTGATAAATGCTTGAGGAAAAGAAAGAGAGGATCGTCAATCGATTAGTGTGTGTGTGTGTGTGGAAGCATGCAATAGTCCAAAAAGAAGAAGAAAATTAAAGAAGCAAATAAGAGATCGATCGGGAGAAATTAATTAAGGAGGCGGAGATCGATATTCGATCAGGAAAGAAGCTAGCTGCTAGCTAGCTTAGTGTTAAAAAAAAATAAAATAAAGATCCATGAAGACGACGATAAATAAGGAATGAAGTTTAAGGAATGAAGTTTTAAGCATGCGCGCAGCAGCGGAGCTCTCTTCTCTTCTCTCTCTCTCTCTCTGTCTCTCTGGGTACGTACATACTAGCTACTAGCTACTATATAGCTGGAGAAGCAAATTAATTAAGGGATGATATAGAAAAGGAGAGGAGTGAGGACTCCTCCTCCTCCTCATCGATCAGGTCACAAGGACTAGGAGGAAGAGCTAGCTAGGCTGCAGCTGGCCGGGTTTGACTTTGAAACTAGCTAGTATATATCTAGTAGTACAAATTATTAATATTAATCCAATCATTAATTAACTAATTAAACAGCGTTTCAACTAGGCCGCCGCCTTGGACGGTTGTGTACGTACTACTCCTGTTAATTATCTTTGCCCGCGCGCAGGAGAAATAATATTCTTGATCCAAAGGGCCAATGGGCCACGTGCCTTGACTAATACTCTAAGTTGAAAGAATTTTTTTTTTTTTTCATTGGAAAAATTGCTAAATAGAAGAAGAATAAGAGGGAGGTTAGTGCACTCTCTCTTAGAATGCCCCTTATTACGCTCCCGTATGTGGGGTCTATATGTGATGCATCAAGAGACTGATTTTTTTAGAGAACGTTCTCCTCATCACTATATATATCATCATATTCAGAAATTAGTTCGTTTTAAAACTACTAACCCCCTCAAATTAGCTTTCAAAATTTGGTAACTATTTAACCCCTCAAATAGTTACCAATTTTTAAAGACTAATTTGAGGGAGTTAAAAGTTTTAGAACGAGCTAATTTTTTAATATGATGACATATATATATAGGGAGATCGTCCAAAAAAACTCAATTTGGGTTTATTTGAGTCCATTTAGTCCACCAAAAATAATATGAGATCTGTCTTTTTAACTAATTCAAAGTTATCATTAACTATAGGTGCATGTGCTACCAACTAACTACTTTATTTTGTTTTATTTTTTCGTAAAAATTGGCATAATTTTAAAAATATAAAATAATTTTTCACAAAATTTATATTTTTAAAAAGCATTCCTCGAGATCTTCGAAATGAGAAAACAACAATACTTTTTTCTAAAAAAAATATGCAAAAATATTTTTGCGTAAGACATCCGAAAACTACTACAACTTGTACATTTTATCTAGATTGCATTCAAATTCAAATTTTCGAGTCTCAAACAGGGTAATATTAAATAAAAAGTGAAGATCTCGAAAGCTTTCCAAATATACAAATTTCATCAAAATTTGTTACTCAAAACAGCATGCAAAAAATATTTTTGCATGTTTTCTGCATATGTAAAAATATATTCAAAAATCATTCTTGATTGGTCTAGTTTCGAATATCTCGAAAAGTGATTTCCTAATATATGAATTTCGTCAAAATCTATTTCTCAAAATAACTTGCAAAAATATTTTTGCATTTTTCTGCACATGCTAAAATATTTTTGCATAAATTTCGTGAAATTAAATTTTATGAAATTCCAATCGGTAGATTCATGCATGCGTTTTGCATCTTCCTCTGGCCCGATCGACATTGTTCCTTTTCATCTCCTTGCCCTCTCAAAAAAGTATTTCAGGCCTATATATGATGGCATCCGTTGTTAACTTATCACACTACAGAAATGTCCAACCGCATTCATCTGTTGGTTCTATGGTGTAGTGGTTAGCACTCTGGACTTAGAATCCAGTGACCTGGGTTCGACTCCCGGTAGGACCTATTTGTGATTTTTTTACTTTTTTTCAGGATATTCAAAACCACAAATTCTTTCTTTCACCAAAGGTAGTTAACGTAAAAAAACAACAATTATATGCAGTAAGTAATCCATGTTAATTCATGATGTCATGTCATGTCATGTCATGTATGTTAATTATTCTGGTAGCTTGCTAGGAAAGAAATACATCGTGAATGGGATTAATCCAATAAACGCTCCCCCTGTTCTCTTCAAATTGTACTGCTAAATACTGATCCTCATGATCACGACAACCTTGTTCAGAGGACCAAGAATGTCCTCCTCCTGCGACAGCCAGATCAGAAATTTTGTTATTTGCTGCCTTTCCTTCATGATCTTCTTCCATCAGCAGTACTTTTGGACATTCATAGGAGGACGAATGTGACATGTGAACCTCTGCTGCTGCTGCTGCTGGTGATGCTTCAGTTTCAATTGGCCTGAAACTGCAGGATGTCATCTGCTGCTGAGGCAATTTAGAGCTGCTTATTGATGACAACAAACCGTTGTCAAGGTGGTTTAACTGTAACGGGTGATCCTGTTGTGCGACGTCATCATGTAAAATCATCCGATCATCAACATTAGTTGGAGGCGGCCACATTAAAATACCTGCAACCTCTGCCATTTGGTCATCAATATTAATGGACGATGGTGTTACAGGCTGTTGGCAGCTGTAGTAGTTCTGATCATCATCATATTCTTTCCTTAGACCAGCAGCTTTCACCTGATCACCATCATCATCATCATTGGTGGCTGCCGGCCTCATGTAGTGCTTGACCGAGTCACTCGGCCTATTTGGTCGACTACCCTTATAATATTTGGGGTGTAGTACTAGGTAATTGCTTACAGCTTCAGGCCGAGTAAGTCTACTACATCTCTGATCATCACTATTAGTAGTAGTAGTAGTAGTAGTAGTATTATTAATACTACTACTAATCTTTATTCCAGTTCTTCTACTACTACTACTACTACTTCTATATATACTGTGATCTGGAGGTGTGATCACGACACTGGGCCTCACCACACTTGCACAACTTCCAAACATTCGTATTGGGATTGCCTTTCCATCCGACAATTTTGCCTTGAGTGCGCCAAGCAGCCCACCTTCTTCTGTGCCCATCATCATTTCGCACCCAGCTGCGGCTGGATCATGAGCAACAGCATTATTAATTATATCCTCCTCAAAGGAGAATGGCGTCATCATTAACATATTATTATTCTCTGCAGCTGGCATATTGCCATGGCCGACGCCAGCAACACCGTGCAGACTACTGCAGTTTCTAGAAGAACTATTATTAGTACTACTGCAGCTGGTTGGTAACTCAAAATTGGTACGAGCATTGGTTCCCCGCAGAGCTCGGGCTGCATCATCGTACGCGCGTGCAGCATCCTCTGCCGTATCAAATGTGCCAAGCCATAGCCTCACCTTCTGCAATGAGTCCTTGATCTCTGCCACCCATCTCCCTGATGGTCTCTGCCGGACTCCAACAAATCTACGTACACCACCACTGCCACCGCCACCGCCACTTGATGATGATGCCGACGACCATACCTGCCTTCTTTTGGCTTGACCTTCGATTGGTCTCCCCATAATTTATTAGTTATTGGCTGCACTTAATTCGAACCGTCCTGAGTATGGCAGGACCAAAGTTTTTATAATGTCATTAGATTGCTGGCAAACGATGGAGGATCTTCAAGTGGCAAAAGAAGTTAAATGAATGAAATCAATAAAATTAGTACCTTATTGCTACTGCAGGCCAAGCATGTTATTATCGACCTGGCCAAACTAGCCAATATAATAATATTTGAAGACATATTAATGGCGATGAGACCATGGGGTAGTAGGACAAGAAGACATTGGCATGAAATAATCTATATAACAAATCAAGGGTGTTTTACTCTCCTCCTCCCAAAGACAAAGAGCAATCCGGATTCATCATCCGACGATCTTTGTGATCTCTATAAAAGTTTAGTGAACAAGTACCCGATATGCTGTACACTATTTCTACTTTTTTCCTTAATATATATTTTTTTTTCACTCTCCATCTCTCTCTTCCTCCCTCTCAAACCCTATTTATTTCTTTTCTTTTAAAATTTTTTACTCCATCTTCCTTTCTAGTATGGATGCGCGCAAAGCGCGTGTGGGGAAAATAGAAAATCAATTTGTCAAATTACATGCGCGCATGACAAACGAGGTATTTTTCCATGCCGGAATAAGGAAGGGATCATAAGACACAGTAAATTTAACACATAAAAAAAAATACATAGTTGTGAGGCACACATAAAAATGATCCAATGGCTGATTGTTGGTGAGGATGTTCTTCACATTATATAGATCCCCAATCAAAAGTTAGTTGGAAATCAAACAAATTTCATTGTGATTGGTCGATTTATTTGACCGTTAAATTTGATTGATTTACAACCAACTTTGTTATGTTAGAAGTTTTAGAATGATCCAATTTTATGTGACGATGATGCATATATTTAGAAAAAATATTCTCACTAAAAATCAGCTATTGATCCACCTTGATTAATTTTTTTCTTTCTTTCTTGTCTTTGTAGCAGGGATGTTGTGTGGCTACTACTATTTTGAATTATTTTTTGTTAGTTTATTTTTTGTTGTTTGGGGTCTTTTCTCTTTTTTAAGTCATTTGTTTGTTGTCTTTCCTTGAGCATGTCTTATGCTCAATGGCTTTATATATATACAATACTTTCCATATAAATAAGAAAATAGATAAAAAAAAATAAGTCCTCGATCATCTCTCATGTGGGCTCCATAACCATGTATTTTTTATGTTTCAAATTTTTTTTTATGAGATTTATGTTTCAAATTTCATTTGTCTTCCGATCTCTTCCCATATATATATTGGTGAGAGCAGATCTGGATACATTGATATTCATAAAAAAATTAGTTTATTCTAAAACTAACCCTATCATCTATCGAGTAAAATCAACGGTAAATTGAATAGCTCAATCATCGTTGTTTTTCAGCGATTTTCAATCACTAGATGATGAGGTTACAAGTTTTAAAAGTTGTTAATTATTTGTAAGGATCGATAATCAACATGATGAGGATAACATCCTAATCCAATACCATCATTTGGATCAACTTCATGTAATACCATCCTCAGACACACAAGAAATGCATGAATAACGATGTATTTTAATCCGTTCTCTCTATATTCATATCCCTTATTAGAGAAATTAACTATGCGACTAGTCCCCACCCCCACTCCGTTACGTAGTAATCGAGTGTAATTATTATATAAATAAAGTTGCAGGTGGCCCACTTAAAAAAGACACATTAGCTGATGTGATTTGAATGTTGAGGAGATCATCTTCATAAAAAATCAACCCTCGGATTGCATTTGAGTGATTGTTAGAATTGGTATAAATGGAGTATATATTT
>MVGT01000481.1:1206-36150 GCA_002174775.1 Macleaya cordata | reverse complement strand
TATATATTATTTTATCATATTATACATAATATTTATAATTTAATATTAATCCTTATCATATCATTTTATTTATATTATAATCTTAATTTTTATTAAACTATTTTATTATATATAGATATATTAATATATTAATAGATAAATTATATAATGATATTTTATAATATTTTTTAAATTTATAAATTAATATAGAAATTTATATGAATACCTAACAAATGTTTCTTTTCCTTGGACACAAAACTATAATAGGAAGAAAGACACAATTATACATATTTGAAAAGTCTTATAAAATATCTTTTTGAAAACTCTCTATGGAGATTAACGGCATTAATAATATATTTTTATTAAATATTAAAAGCTAATACAAATACTAATTTATTAGTAAAACTAATATAGTTTCGTAACAATAAATATTAATAATTCTTAATTTTTGAAAATACTTTGAGTTATGCAAGTCCATAAAAGTCCGCAGAAGTCCGCAGAAGTCTATGGACTCTATCACAAATCCTCAAAGAGTGTGTAGATGTCCGTGGACATTAACCGTACAAGTCCATGAACTCTATCAATGGATGTCTGTGGATATTGCAGGAGTCTACAAAAGTCCATGGACTCTATCAAAATCCTTTCAAGTCCATCATCTTTAAAAGTCCATGAATGTCCACCAATGTCCCAATTGACTACCCTCTAAATGTTGTAAAATGAGTTGGTTTTTTATGATCATTGATTTACTTAATAAGGAACAAGCCTTGTGCACGTGCGCTGCACGTGTTCCTAACGCTGGGATTTTTCCTTATACTTTTTATGGTGTTAAAATATTTTCAATATGTTGTTAAAAGAATAAATCTTTCATAAACATTGAAGAACAAAATTTATAATCTTAATTTTCTCTGTAAATGTAAATGGGCAAATCATCATTTCTTAACAGCAACTTCTATATGCAACAGGTAAACCCATAAAATCCTACAAACATAGAAAAAAGTAATAATAATAAAACAATTAACATAAAAATTTAAAAATAAAAATTTGAGATAATTTGAGGAAGTAACTATTCAATGGATGAAACTCTTTTAATGATAACTAATATCTAACTCCTTCAATCAGCCTTGAAGTATGCATACAAAACTTGTAACCTGAAAAAAATTGTATTATTTTTAAAGCTTCAATGTCATAAATACATGGTATTTAACAACTAATTTACATTAAAAAAATCGAGAAACCTTTACTAAAAAGGAACACTAAATTTTTTCTTATTTGAAAAAAAGAGTAATAAATTTAGAAAAAAAACTTAACAACCAACTAAATACGAAATAAATCTAATAAAACAAAAATCTAATAAAATAATTTGGAGAAAATCAAATGCTTTTGAAAATCTAAGTATGAATAAAAAAAAGAGAGTGATAGTGAGAGAATAGAGACCATAATTCTTTTGTTTTGTTTTAGTATCCAATTGGAAGTCAATCCTGCAACACTTAAAATAATTGAAAGCTATTAGTAAATAATAAAAAAAAGGGTACAAAAATTTATAGCTCTGAGGAGTAAAAACAAAATATTATAAATATCAACAAAAAATAGAAAAATCCAATTTGGGGTGTTCTATGCAAGGAAAGACATTTATGTGTTATTGTCTACAACTTATTTAGAGAAAGATCTAAAGAGAATTGTTCAAACAAAAACTTCTATGAATTGAAATAAGTTTAAGAGATGCATATATACCGTGTTTCTCACATCCAAGTCGGCTCAATCCATTAATCCTACAAAGAGAAAAAACAAAGAAAAAATTAATAAACGTAAAAATATAATCTATCAATTTCAGTAAAATAAAAAAATATTAATACATATTTTTGCTTTCAAATAGAGATGAAGAAGAGAGAGCGACATGAATGAAGATTGCGAAACAAATATAATTTTTTCATAAAAGAGATACAATCGTGAGGACCTACTCAAATTTAGGAGGTTTTTTAAAAAAAGGAGAGAATTGTGGAGAAGAAGGTGGGATAGAGAATCTATACTGGGGCAAAGGTATCATGATAGTCGATGCCTTCGATTTGAGTATAACCTTTCGCAACTAAACGTGCTTTGTATTGTTCAATGCTGCCATCTGCATTGAACTTGATTTTATAGACCCATTAACAACCTATAACACTTTTACCAATGGGTAAGGGTTGAAGGGTCAATGTATTATTTTTCTCAAGGGCGCTGATCTCCTTGGCCATAGCCTCTCTCCACAATGGGGATTTCATTGCTTGAGGAAAGGAACATGGTTCCTCTGAACTGATGACACTTATGAGGAATTCGTGATGTTTTGTTGAGAGTTGTTGGAAGCTAAGATAATAATTTAGGGGATATTTTGGCCCTTCCATTATCAATGTCTCCATAATTAAACAAACATAATCACGAAGATAGGAAGGAAGTCTTCGTTCACGAACTGACTGATGAGTTTGGATTTCTTGGTGTGCAGCTGGAGGAACATCAGCTGGAATTGGAGAAACTTCAGTTTGAGCTAGAGAAACATCAGCTTGAGCTAGGGAAACATCAGCTTGTGCTGGAGCTGGAGAAACATCAGCTGAGGATGGAGAACTGGTCTGTGGAGGTACAAAATTTGATGATTCTTCTTGTGGAAATGATGAAGAGTTAGATGCACCATTAGGTGAGGCTTGATATGAAGATGGAGAAGGAACATCATCATGAGGTGGAATTGGCGAAGTGAGTGTGCCTATTGTAGGCAAGTTATCTACAAGTGATGATGATGAACTACAAAAAGGGAAACTCATTTCATGAAATACCATGTTACAAAAAGTGTACACCTTCTTGTTCTCGAGATCATATATCTGGTACCTTTCTGACCGTAAGGATATCCAATAAAAATACCTGGTTTTGCACAAGTATCAAATTTATGTTTGATGTCTGTATTGCTTGCAAAACATAAACATCCAAAAACCCTGAGATAGAAGTAATTTGGTTTCCTATCTAATAACATTTCATAGGGTGTTTTAAGACTAAGGATGGGAGTGGGCATCTTATTAATGAAAAATGTAGCTGTTAAAATGCATTCTCCCCAAAATTCAAGGGGCAAGTTTGCTTGAAAACGGATGGCACGTGCCACATTTAGAAGATGTCTATGTTTACGTTCTACTACTCCATTTTGTTGAGGAGTAGAGACACAACTCCTTTGGTGTAAGACCCCATGTTGATGAAACTAATTTTGGAGATCATTAGACATGAATTCTTCCCATTATCTGATCAAAATTTCTGTATTTGGGGAATATATATTCCCAGATCCATACGAAACAGTGGATAATTTGTGATGAAATTGATTGACAACAAGATTAAAGAAATAATCTAGATATTTGCATGTTTCAGATTTTGCATGCATCAAATAAACCCAAGTACACCTAGTATAATCATCAACTATGGTTAGAAAATATCTAGCACCACTTAAAGATGGGACCAAGAATGGTCCCCATATGTCACAATGGATCAATTCAAAAGGATGAGTAGTAGAAGATGTACTTAAGTTAAAAGACAACCTTGATTGTTTCGCCAAAGGACAAACATGACATGCTGAAAATTAATAGAAGTGATATAACTAAAGTTCTTAGATAAAAACTTGTAACGTTCAAAAGAAGGATGGCCTAAGCGCCAATGCCATAAGTCAAAAGGTTTGTCCATAAAGGAAAATGCAGCTGAATTACGCAAGTAGTACAGGTCCATTTCATCACCCTGACCAATCGTTTTGTTCGTTAGTTGCGGTCCTGAAAAACACATCCATTAGAAGAAAAAATAGCCAAACAGTTCGAAGATTGACTTAGTTCACTTATTTACAAAAGGTTGAATTTAAACTCAGGTATATGATAAACATTATGAATGGTGAGATGTGGAGAAAATATAACTGTCCATATGTGCTTGACAGTGGCACAATAACCATTAGAAAGTTGCACAGTTTTATTTTCTGGTGCCAATTCATATGCAAAAAAATATGATAATGAGTAGCAAACATGATGAGATGCTCCACTATCTATTATCCAAGATCCTGAATTTAAAGATAATACGGTACCTACTAGGTTGACAGATGCAACTGCAGATTTGTCAACTGATCCAGCTTTGATCATTGCCATTATCTTCTCATTGATTTTGCGTGAAGGAGGGAGCCTGTGACTCATTACTCTCACTTGATGTGCTTGCTACTGCAAGTGTGGTACCAATATTCTCCCTTACTCTAGGTTGGATTCCATTAGGTGGATATCCATGGATAACATAACAAGTGGCCTTGGTATGCCCATGCTTGTTACAATGAGTACAAAAGGGACGGACACGCTTACCTGAGTTGCGGTTAGGTTTTGGATCATTCCTCTGGAAATTAAGGGCTGTTGATTCTACTTTGATGGTGACATTAGCATTGATCATTGTTGTTGTTCTTCCTGGCGAACTAAGTTATACATTCTGGTTGCAGATGGAAGGGGGTCAATGAGAAGAATTTGGCTTCGAATGTGTGTAAAGCGAACATGGAGTCCTTGAAGGAACTACATGGCACGATCTTGTTCAAGCCTTTCAATTGCTGATTTTCCAGCACCACAAATACAAGTATTTGATATGATGATTGAGTCTAACTCATCCCATAAGGCTTTCAACCTGGTGTAGTAAACTGATACCAATGTCCCTTCTTGTTTGAGGGCTGATATTGATTGTTTCAGTTGATAAACCTTGGGGGAATTTGATTGGGCAAAACGTTCCTTGAGATCGATCCATATTGAATGGGCGCAATCCGCATACAATATGTATATCCAACTACTAACCAAAGTGTTACAACGCTGCCATGAATAAAGCTCACCTTGATCAGTTGGTTTTGATATGGTTCCGTCCACGAATCCCAGTTTATCTTTCGTTGTGAGAGCCATGGTCATAGCTCGTACCCATGTTCCATAATTGTCACCTGAGAGGAGTGGAGTGATAACAATGGCAGTTGGTCCATCGGAAGGATGGATGGCGAATGGATCTCCTGCTACTCCAAAGTTTGAACGTCTCGTGCTAATTGGTGCATCAGCAGAAGTGGCTGGTGTTGGTGAACTCTTAGGTGATGATGATTCGGTAGGCATGATGATGAGAAGTTGAAAAAGATATCAGTGGGAGACTGGAGTAGAAAAGGGTAGGTTCAGGATCAAAGGATTAGTATTCTGAGGTTACTGGCGAGCTTATGAACGATGATGATGAATTACCGCTCTGATACCATAATGAAATGAGTAGACAAAGACTGAATTTTTACTTTTCTCAATGTTACATTCGACCATGCTATACATATTATATTTATAAGCAAATGTACAATTAATTACAATATAAGAGAGACAACAAAAGACCGACCGACAACATGGTCACACACTTCTCTATGTGGGCGTGGTCATTCCATACGCATGGTGTCACCATCATGCTAGACAAGACATTAATATTTATATATCTACACACCATGCTTATTAGACAAGCACACGCTAGACAAACATATTATATTCACATGTTTTTCTATGATGATCAACATAAAATAATATGTAACATGTGGAGAATATTTTATCTTTTAACAATATATTAGTATAGATAGATATCCACACCTAAAATCCGTCCTCGTATCATCTAGCTTTAGGAGTAGAGCACTTTGGGCCTCAAAATTGGGGCCAGCCACGCTTTACTCTTTCCTTACTCATGAATCAATGAATCATGATTGGGGTAGGGGGATCCAGGGGTTATTTTTCAGGGTCTATTTGGGTAGCAGGAAATAGTGGTATCCCCAAATCGATATTCAATGCATAACAGAAGAATACAAAAAGACTCTTTTACAGTTCGTTGGTGCTCACCTCCTCCTCCTCAACTCCTCTCTCAACGATTCAATCTCTAATCTCTCCCTCTCTCTCGCAGCCGGCACTCGGGGATATTGGTGATGCTTTAGCATTAGGTAGGTGTTTCTTTTTTCTACATTTTCATCATCTTTTTCTTTTTAGATAGTTTTAACCATCTTTGATTCTAATATCCTATTTGGATTTTGATTTTTGAACAATGTTTAATTTTGGTTTCCAGATCAAACATGCTGATTGTTTGTGCCCTTATTGTCTTATTGTTTTTTTTTTTATAGAGGGTTTAAAGACTGTTTTTAGACATCAAAAGTCAAAACCCTAATTGGTTTTTGAAGAGGGTTTTCAAATATTAAACGTAACTTGATGTTAAGATCTAGTATAAACTAAGCTAATTAAGAAATTCTAGAAAATTAACTGCTCTAATTCTAATTAAAAACGACTAAAAGAGTTCTATTTCTTCTTAACTTATTCAACCCCACTACTAATCACAACCCACAAATAGAACTTAAAAGAGTTCTATTTCTTCTTAACAACTGACTCATCACAACCCACAATTAGAGCATCTCCAATGCAAAAGTCTTAGAGCCTCTCCAATGCACAGTGCCACGTAGGAAGCACATCCAATTTATTCTTAAAATCGTCTCCAATGCAAATGTGCTCATCTAATGTGAAGATGATGTGGTAGGTAGTTGGGAAGACATCCTCTAGTCCATCCTCTTGTTCTAGAGGTTCACCAAGAGGATGTCTTCCCATCCTACTCAGCAAATTCAGTTAAAGATATTATTCTCTCTTCTCTTTTTTAGCAAATTTCATTAAAAATTTCATTTTCTCTTTCCTTTTTTACAACTAAAAAAATAAAATATTTAATTAATTAAATGCCACATAGGCAAAACTAATAACCAAACCACATTTACATTGGAGATGCATTTTTATTTTTAACATAAATTGTGGAACTTTTTTCTCCACATAGGAAGCAAGTCTCAAGAGGATGTCTTGAGAGCCATGCCACATAGGAAGCAGAGCACATTTGCATTGGAGATGCTCTTATAAGACAATGTCTTATCTACATTTGTTGAAAAAATACCATAATTAAAAAAATACCATAATTAGGGTTGCATAAAAACCATAATTAAAAAAATACGTGGAGTTAGTATAGTTCAGAGATTTCCATAAAATTTTTATTAACAAAAGTACAAAACAATAAAATAACTACAGTTAAAAAACCTTAATAGAATCTTGAAAAATAAAAAGGAAAAAAGTGATGCATAACAAAGAATACAATTTGCTGAATTGTTATTATAATATATTTAGGAGTTCCTATATATTATAAATAAATAATTAGCTGTTTCTATTTAATAAACAAGAAAATAGAAATAGAAACTATTTCCATACAACTAGGAGTATGATAATAAAGTAATAAACAAACTCATAAAGTAACATATAATTTTGGGGGCTCTCAAAATTTGGAGGCCCTATGCGGTTGCTTATGCCGCATATGCTCAGATACGGCCTTGGACATAACCAACATGGGTCCTACACCCAGTACACAAGTCATAGGATCGTATCACTTGATTTTTTAAGAATTAAAACTTAATTGATTTTTATAAGGGTTTAATTTTATTGCAAATGTACTAATTATTCAACCTTAATTATATAATGACTCTAATCTATACTATTAATTAAACAAAGCCATCTTTCGGCTGCTTTTTTACTTATGTTGTCCCTAAGAAAATAATTTGTTGTCAAAATTTTAACTGTATTTAGGACATAAAAGTCATATTTTGCCCTTTGTCTACCTTATGAGAGAGGGTATTTCAGTCTTTTACATTGTCCAAAACTACTCTAACAGATCTCTCACACATACAGGCACACCCATTCTCTCCACATCTCTCTATCTATTCCATAATTTATCACAAATTAGTTCCCATAACTACCTAAGCCAACTCCTACAATCTCTCCCTCAAATCTTTATATTTCATTTCCATCAATTTTCTCTCTATCTCATTAATTATCTAACGATCCATTACATTCATGAAAAGTTGTTAACAATTCCATCCACTTCTTCTCCATCACTTCCACCGTTAAACTGAAGTTTCTAAAATAGTTTCATTGTTTTAATCCATTTGGAATTTAATTGTCCATGTAGTTTACTAATAAAATTTTGTTTATAGTTTCGTTTTGATCAATCACTAATAAGCCATTTTTTCATCTTTTGTAGAAAAGTAGTTATGATACTTCTTGGGGAACATTAAACCAAAGAGAATTGAAGAACATTGATCAAAAAGAGAAAATAGTTCGATTGATCAAACTACTTTTTGAGTGTGACGCAGATCAAGTGCATGTAATGTAAGTCTTGTCCTTTCACACTGATAAGGGGTTAATATTTTTTATTTTTTTTTAAGATAAACAGGTTTAATGCGAATTAGAGTTTTTTTTTTAGTTTTTCAGATTTTATTTCTTAATTTTCCTATTGTATTTTTTGTTCCACTAATCTATCTATTTGTATATAAATACGAACAAGTCGCATAAGGAACAAGTTCAAAGTAAGAAACACGTGCAACGCACGTGCACAACGCTTGTTAATTTTTGAAGAGGATCTAAAATTTGAACCTTAAATAATTTTTTGAAAAAGAGATCTGTATTGTGTTTTATCTTATATGGATTAGGTGAGATCTAGCCCATCCCTGGGTATATAGGTAGCTATTGTAATGGTTTATTGTTATCGCAATTTAACGAAAATTTTTGTTCGTATATTCAATTTTTTACATAAACATATATGAGGGCCACCATTTTTTCGCTCGCTTTGAACCTCAAAAATCTCAAGGCCGGCCCTGTCTCTATGTGGGCCCCACAAGCCTCATTGTAAACAAATTGTATGAATAATGGTCAACAACTATTCGTCCCATAGAACCGACAATACAAAACGACTTGTCGGTTATGTAGAGCTGACAACACAATCACAAAGTGGCTTGGCAAATTTATAGAACCGACATGCCAATAAATCTGTATTGCCGGCTTCATGGAACTGGCAAATAACTGAACCAATCTAGTAAAATGTTCGTCTGAAAAATCAGTCCCCAATAAAATGTTGTACAGACCTGACTTTGTGTTAGTTAATACTTACTAGGAGCTCGAAACTAATTAAGTGTAGGGTTTGAGTGTGGACACGGTGCATGAGGAACAACATCCTATGTATGTTAACTCCTGACAATGAGGAGGGAGAGCGAGCGGGAGAACCTTTTCTTCTTGTTCTCCTCGACAGTGCCGGCGGTGGTGTTAATATAAATTAAAGAATCCAAGCATAGTGTAGCTTGCCCTAATTACTTTTTGTTTCATTTCATTGTTCACAGAAATACGTAGATTATTCAGATTAGAGATCAGAGGAGATTAGAGATGGGGCTGCTGTCCAACAAGATAGACAGGGAGGAGCTCAAGGCCGGAGATCACATATACTCTTGGAGAAATGCTTACCTCTACGCTCACCACGGTCCATACTCTCTCTCTCTCTCTCTATATATATATATATACATATATATATATATATATATATATGTATATCTAATCCTTCATTCCTTCCTCCCCTCCCATTCCCAGTTGTAAATTTCTGATTCAAAATTTTTGTATACATTTCCTTATTCGTCATTATGAAAATTGTTAGATGTTTAGGTGTAGTGGGTTTTGGACCCAAGTAATGGATTCAACTCCCAACGACTTTACTGAGAAGCAACTACTGCTTTCCTGTTTCCCCCCAATGAATATTCGATTTCTCTCTCTATCAATAATAGTAATCTCGAGGAGAACTAGCAGTGAGTGAGCTACCTAATTAAACTTTGTAAGTCACTTGGGAAGGTATGTTGAGTTGGGTTATATGTACTGCAGGCTAGTGGGTAACCAGCACGAGTGTGTTTTGCAGTGGCAGTAAGTATACATCGGAATTCTAAAACATAGAAAGAGTCAGTCAGATAGATAATACTACTGATATTATCAAAAAAGAAAGAAGGATAATACTACTGATCCTCAGTTCACGGGCAGGGAGCTTTTAATTATTGGGAGAAGAAGCGAGGTCCACCCAAATCTTCTACCGAGATTTATCCCTGCTCCCTCTTCTAAACTAAAGCTTGATTTCTGGTCTTCATGACTAGTCTTATTTGTTCTTCTCATTTTAGCATCCCAAATTCTTGTTGTTCGGTTTATACAAGTACCTGATAAAGAAAATCAATTGCTGAGTAGTAAACACTGGTATTGTCTTTTACTTGTACTGATCACCCAACCTTACTCTGCCTTACACTTGCCCTAGATCGACTTCCAAATCATAATTGCTCTAGTACATAACTAAAGAAACACAAAAATTCTCTTTAGAGAGTAGTTTGGTCCAATCTTCTAGAGCTTGAAGAATTCCAAAAGGACCCGCATATGCAGATCCAATCCTTTGTTGAACCCCTGCAGATATTCTAATACTTACTAAGAGCAGCATGTTTACTGATTTCATCACAATGGCTTGCTCGAAAGCATGTCTATAATCAATTTTTGTGGTTGTAAAGAGTCTCACATGTATTATTGTTTCTAACCAAAGCTGTCACTATTAACTTCAATCCAATTATTTCTTAACAAATTAGTATTTGCAATTTGTGAGAGCTATTCTAGATATATAACAAATCGTTGATTAATAATAAGATAACTCAATGATTCCCACATATGTTTTTTTTTTTTTTTTTTCCAGAAATATGCTGGTGTTCTGTTGTTATCCCATCTTTATGGTACTCTCCAAAATTATTATCTTTGATTTTATTAGCCTAAGCTCCTCAATATTTAATATACCTATGTATTCTTTTTATTGAAACTGAGAGACTAAGCCTCATCACTGGAAATCCCAACTAGGTAGGCATCCCAGGAGCATCATTCAAATATACCTATGTATTCTGAATTTTAATTGATTTGAATATCACAACTAGATGTAATGAACAATTCTACAAAGTCGCATCTTGGTACTCTCTGGTTCTGAATCTTTTTACAGTTTTATCTTGTGGAATTTTTAAAAATCTCACTAAGGAGTGTTTAATTTGAACTTTTAAATATTTTTATGTATTTGGTACTTTTTAATTTGTTTGCTAAGCTGTTGCGGCAACTATCAGGTATATACACTGGGGAGGGAAAGGTCATCCATTTTACTCGGGGAGCAGGGCAGGAGATTGGTACTGGAACTGTCTTAGACCGTATCATCTTCAGCTCTTCCCACTCTGATCTAGGCACCCCTTGCCAGAGATGTGGTGATCAATCAACGCTGGATGGGGTGATATGTTCCTGCCTTGACTGCTTTCTCTCTGGTGGCGATCTCTACCTTTTCCAGTACGGTGTGTCGACAGCTTTCTTTCTTGCCAAAGCCCGAGGTGGGACCTGCACCCTTGCCACTTGTGATCCACCTATGGACGTACTGCACCGTGCATCTTACCTCCTCCAGAATGGATTCGGTGTATACCACATTTTCAAGAACAATTGTGAGGATTTTGCTATCTACTGTAAGACAGGTCTGCTGGTGGTGACCAGCATCAGTGTGGGGCGGAGTGGGCAGGCTTCGTCGTTCCTAGCGGCTGCTAGTGCAATCATTTCTTCACCGCTTCGATTCTTGACAACCAGTTTTACAGGTCTGTCGGCAGTAGCTGGTGGCATGTATTGTATTAGCCGCTTTGTTTCTGATATAGGGGTGCGCCGTGATGTGGCCAAAGTCTCAGTGGAGAGCCTTGTTGCGAGTTCAGGCAGGCATATAGATGAAGTGGAGGCTACAAGGTAGATGGAACAAGCTCTACTACTATGTATAAAGCTTCATTAATTTGTACGAAGTGGGATTTCAAGTTCTTTTCTGTAACCTATACATATATAACATGCATTTGATTATTAGAGAACACGAGCCATTTCAGAAGACTTATAATGTCTGAAAAAACTCTGGTTGTTTTATTGGTTTTACCAGCAGTTCCGAAAGGATTAATATATAAATAGGTAATTATTAATTTGGGGTCGGAGGACGACAAACAGGTAAAACAACCGCCTAGTCAACTTGCAAATGCTTGTTATCACTGCTTACAAGCGAAAGAATTAAAACACAAAATCTTGCTGCTGCTGCTGGTGCTGCTGGTGCTGCTGCTGCTGCTGGTGGTCTTGTTCAAAACGGTCAAGATTTTTTGGCAATTCGTGGCAGCTGCAGTAGTAATATGGGCCATTTGGAATGAGCGAAATTGAATGAATATCACAAGATCCATATATGCCCTTTAACATTTGAAGCCAAGACTCTCAATCTACTTTTTGGCTTCCTTTTATCACCAAGATCTGAGAATTTATTTTGTAAGCAATTGGCGTCTCTTTTTGCTCCTTTGAGAGCCACAGCCACACTTGTAACTTTTGTTAATATATTTTTTAATTCTTCCCCTAAAAAAAACATAAAAATTTTAAAAATAGCAGGGCAGCCTCATGTAGATCTTAGATCCACAATAGATCTTTTATAAAAGTGATGCCTAATGCTTATGTGGCAGGATGAGTCCCACTGCCATAGAGGTTAGAAACGGTAGTGCTAGGGCTACCGAAATCCCTACCGAATTTGCTACAGCAGGCACATTTCACGGTGAGATTCATAACACTTTAGGATGGGATGCGAAATACGAGGAGATGCAAATCACTTTGACCGTTGGATGCTTGAGTGGTAGCAAATTCTGTAGGAATTTGCTGTAACTCAAGCATTACCGGGTTAGAAACCCCTTCAAAACATTTTTGGGAGGGAAAAAGTGGTAGATCCCATCCTGCCACATAAGCATGAGGCACCATTTTTCTAAAGTGGTCGGTCCCAAAGGTATTATTGTTTTGGAGGAAGGCTCAGCTGTATTATTTAGGTCCGACAGTGACAGTCATGGAACGTCTTACTGGTTGTGGACATTCCATTTTTTGAAGAGCAAACGGGGGTGAGGCTGACCCACGTGTGGATAGTTAAACTTTTAGGAGTTGCTCCGTGCTGCGCCCCTCCAATAGTAAGGCTTTAGTTTCCCGTTTTCGTTGATGGCCGAAACGAATATCATTTACCGGTTTAAATTTTAAATAAATAAATAAATAAATATAGGGGATTATTATTTTATTTTTTAATAATTTTATATATGTAAACACAGCGAGACTCGGAGCCGCCAACCCTCTTTCATTTTTATTTGTCTTTGCAGCGATTAAGTGCATCTTCTACGCCTTCTCCGACCGGCAAAGCAGAACAGAAGAGAAGAGAAGAGAAGAGAACAGATCCGCCAGATTAGATACCATCTTCTCTTACCTACCGACGTCGAGACAACCTCACAGATTGGATCTATTCTTCAAACCAGGTTAATTATTAATGTGCCAACTAGGGATTTTGCTCTTTCACTGTTTTTTGTGTTTTTTCTTTCTTTACACACACGCACCACAACAGATTAGATGGAATTCCCTGTTTTTCCATCTCAACGAAAGAGTAATACTAGTTATTCCCTGAAAAACTGATCTCTTTGCAGGAAGAAGCAATTCGGGGTTGTTGCTGGACCAAAGGAGGTGTTCTCTGTTTTGTTTTGGGGTTTCGAATTTTACCGACTTGCTTACTCTTTATGTCTCTTCAATGGGTGACCCACTATCAACACTGAACAACTACTAGTGTAGTAGAAGAAGAAGAAGAATAACTCATCTCGTGGTTGTCACATCTATCACTACTTGCATTGTTCTATTTCTTTATATTTATATATAAATATATATGGAATTTTTTTTCTCTTTTTCTCTTGGTAATTAATATTTGATTTATTTATTTTGGTTTCAGTAGGGTTAGGGGTGGATGAATTGTTCTCTCTTTGGTGGTGGAGCAAATGGCGCCAATTTACTTCATCCTCATTGCGTTCCCTTGCATGGTTGGAGCCATTGCTTTGGCAATGTTTCACATCTATCGACACCTCTTGAATTACACAGAACCTACTTATCAGCGTTACATCGTCCGCATCATCTTTATGGTTCCTGTAAGCATTTCATTCTATTCTCTAATTCTTCTTCTTCGCCCACCCCAACCCCTACCCCCCCAAAAAAAAATTAAAAAATATTACTCTGCTTTAGTTTAATTTTATGTATATTTATACTGTTTTTACTATACTTAGGCTTAAAGCTTATGCAATAAAAAAGTTCCTTCAGGGAAGAAATCCCTTTTCTTTAGAGGCATACTGTCTGTTCATGCTTAGCTTGGAAATTGGCATTGAAGTTTTCTACAACCCTTTCAAATATTAACAAAGCAGCCCAAAATAATTGAGTTTATTTATGCTGCAGTTGTCAGTTGACTTGGTCTGATCATCATTTACTAATTCCGTACCATTTTAAACGTACCCCAATTGCTAGGATCTTTTGGAGCCCAGAGTTGTTTAATTTTGGGTTTTTAGAAATAATGAGTCTCTTACTTGGAGAATTGGTACACAAAGTATGATACAACAGCAATGGCCATAGAGAATCCACTAAGACTAAGAGGAAGCAAAACTATCAATTTTGGAGTAGGCTTTCCTATTGAATACCAATAGTTCAAATTAGTTCCTTTTATTGTTAATAGATGCCCAATGCCCAGATTCCAGAAGAAAAGGTAAAGCTTTGATTTTCCATCATTATTGTGGCTTTTGAGTTGTAGGGAGGTGGGTATTTCTGTAGTGGGAATTCAAGTTTAGAAGTTTTATGCAGTATTTTTGTGTTCAAAATAAGAGGGCTTGTAGGACATCTCCGTCTTTGTTTTCCTTTTCAGTATCATTTAAAAGGTGAAATAGAAATTCTAAAGGCTTATTTCCAATATAGTCTTATAATGATGCAATTTGGTTAGGGTTGAATGTTTATATTTTTCAAGGAGTGTATCTGCTTGATATCACACAACTAGTTGTTTTTCATTCATTTTTATTTATTTATTTATTTTTTCTGTTTATAATGTATGAAACCTCTTATGATGTTTAGCCATTACAATCGTAACCAAGTGCAAATATAAAAACATATGCAGATCAATAGGCGAGAAAACTGTACATATTTAGAACTATTATAGTACATGTACATCACACTGAGCCATCATTAATTAGTTGTAGGAGGACCTGAGACAGAAACTGGGAGGGAAGTAGGAGCAAGGAGCTATTTTGAAGGAGGAAAAATCTGAGTTGAAATATTCCTGCAAATAAGGATGAAACATCTCATCAAAACCAAGATAATCTCTCAAGTCGACTCTCATTTTCAAGGATTAGGGTTTTCAGAGTGCTGGGGCGAGGAACAAAGTGAATTATTCATAGTGGTCTTAAGATCCGTTCAGTGCTCGAGAGCCAAAAGAAGACTATAATAGAGTTACAATGACTTAATCGAAGTGAGGTAGGGCTCTTCATGGTCAATGGTAGTTATTAAGAGGAGATTCCGAATTCAAGGCCTAGGACTTGTTCTTCATTCTAGTTTACATGAGGTTTAGCATTTTCTTTGGTGTTCACTGATCTCTCTGTTTGTGAAAGCATTGCGAAGACACTCGAGTTTATAACCAAAAGTATGTGGACTCGTCATAAAGTATGTGGAGGGCATTTTTGTAATGTACAACTACAGTTTGATCCAACTTCTTGATATGAGATTCTGCCAGCCCTAATGCTGACAATTTGATCCTTGTGAGGCTACTTTTGTTTGATGGTCGTGACCTCATGCTTATTTCCAGATCTTGTACTGTTGAAGGAAGAGTTGGGGTGAAGACAAAATCAAAGTGTTTTTTCATGTTCTTTCTGATTTATGTTTTTGCTATTGGAGACGAAGATGATAATGGTTGTTACAATCTTCGCGTGAGAGGTTCTTAGGAGCTTTAATAGTTTGGAAGTGTTTTAAAAGGTGTCGGACGCTTACTCCTACAACCTTGCCTTAGAATAAGGCCTCCTAGAATGCCATATGTATATATTTTGATTGATTCAACAGTGTGTAATGTCTTATTAGAAAAGCATGAAGCTCTTACCAGAATCAGGCATCCTCATGAGGCTTATGCCTTTGTCGTATGCCTCATGCATTTGGCTGTTAAAGCACCTCGCTTCGCATCTCCATGTTTAAAAGCATTGGTTTAAGTAGTAAATAAGTCATATCCACTGGAAGTGGAGGATCCACAATACGCGGGGAATTTATAGACTTCCCGGTTCTGTATGAATTAAATCCAAGTCCAACTACAGAAGAACTTTTCCTTTTGGGTAGGTGCCAAAGAGAAAAAAACAACACTCTCGAAGGGAGCTAGAATGTCCAGATATCATTGCTAGATGGCAATTTGCCATTCTGTACACAAGAGTTGGAGTGAACTTGCAGTATTGAATCCACAAATTTTTTTCGTCTTCCAACAGTTTAAAATCTAATATAGTGAGATCAATAGTAGCCTTAATTTGGATGAGAAAGCACTAAATACAACCCTCTATAACCATGGTTGATCTTGTCAATGGAGGAAAGCTCATTATATATGTTCCTTTTGCAGTTTTTCTTGCCTTTTTAATTGTTAGGGATGCAGACATCCTGTGGTAAATGCATGTATTATTGCGCAAATGAATGCATTCACACACCTATGGGATTTTAGAGGACATTGAATATGGTTGTTCTATTTTTTTTCTTCTTTTTTTGTTTGTTTATTTTTTAATTTCAATATAATGTGATTTCTTTTTTCTTTTGTTTTAGTTTTTCCTTTTTGTTCTTCTTGTTTGTGTTGGATAGCCTAATTAAATTGAAATTGTAAACACATGCTGGAATTTGTTTTTCTTGACATGGTTGCCTTACATTTATTTATCTTCCTCTTCACAGGTTCACGCTCTAATGTCTTTTCTATCTCTTGTGTTAAATGGGAGCTCAATCTATTTCAATTCTATTCGAGAAGTGTATGTATAATACTCTTTGAATGTTTGCATCCTTCTGTTACTTGTGAAAATATGAAAATCACTCGTTCATTCATTTTTTGTTCTTTATGTTCATTCTCCTTTCTTTATCTTTCAAGGAGAAATTTAACCTAACTCAACTACCTTAATAATTGATGTATATATATACATATATAAGCGTTGCACGTGTTCCTTACGGTGGACTTGTTCCTTACATCGCATTTGTTCTTATTCACCTAAAAGTGAAAATGAAAAAGAAACTTCAACCTTTAAAATGGAAATGACCAACATGATGTGAAGATTATTGTCACAACAAATCAGCCCTTCAATCATCTCTACATGGGCCCGCATATAGGCTTATGCTGAGTTTAAGTATAAAATGGATAAAAATAGAATATCTAAAAGATTTAAGGTGGATGAAATATTCCACAAAAAAAAAGGTTTAATTAATTTAAAAATTATAAATTAGTAAGTTAAGAAATGACAATGTACACAATCACACATTATATCTCTTAGATGAATCCCATTGGATTGTGCATATTTATACTTTGATCAATTGCAACTGTTATCTGTCTACATTTCTCATACGTTTCGTCACTTCCATGGACCCATCGACCTTCAACAACACCAAATTTATCAGATGTACAATTATGTTTGATTGTCGTTGATTAAGCCCATTTCATTCAAGCTAATTGATATATAACGCTGTGTATGATAGCTGGACCAAGGAGGGTGAAAATCGAAATTTCATTTCATTCTTTGCGACGAAACAGAGAAGAAGAAAGAGTGGAAAAAAAAACCCTATCTTATATAGAGTTGTGTTTTAGCATAGAATAGAAGGAGAAAAGGAGATCGTGAGATTCGTGATTCATGACTGTCATACTTGTTGATTCTCTGTGTAAGAGAGAAAAAGAAAGAGAGAGGGGAAGGGGGAGGATGAAGAAATCGATGGAGCGATAGATTTTAAGTCGAAGGAAGAGAACGAGTACTTTTTAGGGTTATGTTCAATGTCCAAAATACCCTTGGCCCCATGTTTAGGAGGGGTAGAAATGGTCAAGTTTACCCTTAGTGTGTTATGGTTTTTTATGTTGTTCAAAGGTGTTTTATGTAAAAAGCCTAAAAAATGGCAATTGGCTTAATAATAATATAGATATATGCATGTAGATTCCCCTCAAAATTTATATATATAGATTGCGGCATTAAGATTAAAGTGAATTAAAAGAATGCCCGTCCATCGTGAGGCCTAAATTGTTGTTAACTAAGCATTTCTGTCAGTTGTCTTCTTCTAGCACCTCTTGTACTTAATTCTAATTTTACCGTCATGCTCTTTTTCAGGATGAAGTCCATAAGATATGTGAATTAGAAGCCAGATTAGTTTATTTTTTGGATTGGTAAAGAGAAATTAATAGAAAGAAGGGTACTAACGTCCCGAGATACAAGAAAGGGTAGTAGGTACTAGTACAACAATGCCAATACAAAATGAGACCTACCGGACAAAAGGCTAAACTTGAAGAACATAGCCTTCAATTAGGAAAAAAAAATCCTCAAACTTCAGAGTAATGAAGTCTTAGAATGGAAGACCTATCTGACATAACCATCACTGACCTAGGAATGAGGAATGACCCACCGCAGTCCAAAATCGATTACCTATTATAGATTTGTCAACAATGTGAATTAAGGGATAATGGTTTCTTAACTTCAATTATATCTTCCTCGCAAACCTTTATTTTCCTAGGGGTTTTACTTCGAATTAGAATATCGAGTTTCCTCAGCTACCCTGTTGTTTATTATTTCTTTGTTTAAAGATACTTGGTGATTTTCTCCTAAATCTTTTCTAATAATCCCATATGACGATGTTATTACATGAGCAAAGGCCAGAAGGCATTTTTTTATTGTCATATAAAATAATAAACAAAAGTATTTGTGACAGTGCAAGAATAGGCCTAATAGGTTAGAAAAACAAGGATAGTCAATTCAGATGGTTTTCTTTTCTCACATTCAACCAAACCAATTTCATTTTTTTTTCTTTTATTTCTTAAATAAAAAGAAGATAAAATAACAGCGGTAATGTGAATGGACATGCAGACTAAGGTTTTCAAAAGACCGAGAAGAAGAATGAAATGGCGTGGATCGTACTATTTAGAGTATATAAGAAGACCCTTTAATTATCAGGCATCATACCTTCACATAGAATTGAAAGGTGGAAAAGGATTCATTTAACCAAACTCCTGGTAGCAGAATATGCTTTAATGATGTAACTATATTAGAGTATAGTACTAACTCCTTTCTCTATATATGATTCTTACTCTGAGATCACATTTTTGGCTTCTTTTTGAGTTCGCCTCTGAACAGCGAAGGCTGTAATGCTATGGTTGGATGATTTTCATTATTGTTGCTCATGGTCTTTGAAGCTACATCGTAGTCGAAGTTCGATTAGGTGGGATGGTTTGACTGTCTTAAGAATATACATCATCAATTTAAGATTCCTAACTGAATCATTTTAAATAGAAAAATCATAACGGAAATGAACTTTAGGGAACATATCAGAAGAAAATAAATCAGCAGTTCTACACAAAATAATTGATACAAAAGCAAAGGTGTTCAAAACTGATAAACAGAACGTAATCTTCAGTGCACGAATAGTACTATTATTATGAAAATCAGAATGAAATAAGACTTACTTTTCCCTTGATTTAATTACTCAATGAATTGCATTTTCAGTCAAATCTTCAGATTGATCCGTATTTGTATTCGATGTTTTGCATTTTCAATTCCTTGTTTCAAGCTATTGTCTCTTGTTGACCTTATCAATGTTTTGCATTTTCAGTCAACTCTTCAGATTGATCCGTATTTGTATTGGATCACTTGTCATGTTTATTTATTGCTAGTAAGATGATTGCATCGAAAGAAAAGGGGAAGCTAAACTGTTTCTGATTTGCAGAGCTTGGCAAAATATCCTTTTTTTGAACTGGCAACATATGTCCTTTTTAACCCAATGATTTGATGCCATATTAGAAAGTCCACAAGTATGATTATACAAACCACTTTCCATACAAATATCTATAACGTTATCCTTAATCTTGGTTCTCTTTTGCTGTTTTTGAGATCAATACTTTTGCTGTGTAAAAAGAGTTTTTTCATTGGCATTGTCTTTACCTAGAGCAGTAGCCCCATAAACGTATTGTGAGCTTCATGTCTGTTCTTGCTTTGGGGATTCTGTTAGATGCTAATGTTCCTTTGGTTGTTTCAGGTATGAGGCTTGGGTCATTTATAATTTCCTGTCTTTGTGCTTGGCTTGGGTGGGTGGCCCAGGTGCTGTTGTGTTAAGTTTAAGTGGTCGGGTTCTGAAACCATCATTTTGTCTGATGACATGTTGCTTCCCTCCTTTGCCTTTGGATGGGTGAGTACGAATGTTTTGAAGTTTTCTGATGCAGCTGTTTCATTGGGAGAAATTTGGAGTTGTTAGTTACTTCTTTTTAGTTCGCCATCTTTTATGTGGTTCTCATAAACTGGGAAAATATTCCTCTGAAAATAAGATGGAGAATATTCCTTCTGCTAATTTTTTTATGGGTATATGATCTTGAAATTCTTTAAGCTGTGCAGGCGTTTCATTCGGAGATGCAAGCAAGGTTGTTTGCAGTTTGTGATCCTCAAGCCCATCTTAGTTGCAGTTACGTTCATACTCTATGCCAAAGGAAAATACGAAGATGGAAATTTTAGTGCGAAACAAGCTTATTTGTATGTAACCATCATCTATACCATATCATATACGATGGCACTCTATGCTTTGGCCTTGTTCTATGTAGCATGTAGAGATCTGCTCCGGCCATTCAATCCCGTTCCGAAGTTCATTATGATCAAATCCGTTGTTTTTCTTACATATTGGCAGGTGGAATCTCAATCTTATTCTTGTTTTAAGATGATTTGGACTTGGAATTGTTTCTCTTTCTGTTCCATGCTTAATTTATATTTCACAAATCCTGATAGGCGATAGCCATATAGGCGTTTGTGTGAATAAGTATGCTTAGGAAATAAGTTGCTGGGCAGGGATTTTGATGGGGCTGAGGCATTCTATGTACATAACAGAATTTATGGACTTGTAGTATTTACCTGATCATATTTGTGGTAGATGCTAGTAGGACAATCTTGATATTGCATGTATCTGCTTAATTGGATTTTATATTTTGAGAAACAATTGTTACTTTTATTGAATTCCTAAGCAATTGAACCTATCTCTCTTCTCAAGGGTGTTTTTGTTCTTTCAGGGTGTTTTGGTTTTTCTTGCTGCGAAGTCTGGATTTATAAAGAATGCAGAAGTTGCTGCTGAGTTCCAAAATTTTATAATATGTGTTGAGATGCTTATTGCAGCTGTGGGTCATTTTTATGCATTTCCATACAAAGAGTACGCGGGGGCTAATGTTGGCGCCTCTAGAGGTTTGACAGGAAGCCTTGCACATGCCTTGAAGTTCAATGACTTCTATCATGACACAGTTCACCAGGTCAGTCAGTCCAACGAGACTGCATGTGTTTTTGTTTCGTTTTGAATCTCATTTGCCACTGCCTATGAATTCCCATGCCAATTGTAACTGAGCACTAATGGTTTGATAATTATGCATTGCAGTTTGCTCCTACTTATCACGATTATGTACTTTACAACCATAGTGAGGGTGATGAGGGAGCGAGGAAGTATCGATCGCGTACCTTTGTGCCGACAGGCCAGGAGATGGACACTGTCAGAAGAAACAAACACATGTTTGGGAGCAAGATTGATGACATACAACTATCCTCCAGTATGTCCTCTTCTGGAACCAGCAGTCCTTCCGGAGGCACAGGACAGGATTCTACAAATCATGAGGCAATGAAATCTTCCCTCCTAATGGATACCTCAAATTCTTCTGCGCAGCCATATGATCTCTCACTTATCGACATGGATTTATCTGATTACCCTTCCAAGGTTCCTGCAGCAAATGACTCTGGTGCTAGGTGATAATGGAGAGTGAATGAACGAAACTGCTAGGAGACTGATACTTGGAAAAAAAAAAGAAGAAAAAGCTTTTAGTCGCTCCATTACTTCAAGAAAGAAAAGCTTTTAGTCCCTCCCTCACAAATTAGTCCGCACGTGTGTCTGGGTATTAATCATTGGAAGGGTCTTATTACTAGAGAACATTAGAATCACTGAAGGGGCTTTCTAGATTCTGATGTTGGGCATGTACATTTAGGTATTGTGTTTCACATTCTGTTCAGTTTCTATATATACAGGCGCATCCAATGCATTCTGGGATTGGTAAATTCTTTTCTTTTACAGGACTAGCTGGCAGTACATACATTCTGCAAATGTTATATTTAGGATGGCTAATACATGAAAGTGGTGTTTTGATTACGTATTGGGTCGTTTGCTCGTGTTCTAGGAAGAATGGTAGTATTGCTGATGGATGGTTATGCATTTTCAAGATCTAATTTTGAATATGTGACTACTATATGCTTACTTTTCTTAAAAGGACAGGACAGGACGGGGGGTACAACATGAAAGACATTAACTGTTTAAAACCCCTCTCGGCTTTCCATTTTTGTTAGTGTTGTTGGCTTTCCATTCCGAGGTTTGTTGGTTACAAATGAAACAATGCTATGTACTAAGCATCTGTAGTATATTATCCACATTAATAAGTAGTTTTAATACTTGTCACATTAAAAAAGAAAGAAAAAAAAGAGAAGGAAAAAACAAAAAAATCCTAATCCCTTGTTACATGCATGATATTTGTGTGTGTTGGTTTTTAACAGTCCCTAACTCCCACCACCACCACCACAAGCTATCCGAAGTGAATTAATCATTGATTCCTGAGGTTGAACACCAGCGGCCTTCATCAAATACAGAAGCTTGATGGCTTCGTTGTACCACCCATGTTGCGTGTAACTGTTAAGCATTGTGTTCCAACAAACAACATTTCTTTTGCTGCGGCATATCATCTCAAACACCATTCTTGCATCTTTCAACATACCACGTTTCCCATACATGTCCACCAAACTGCTCTGCACAAACAGATCCGATTCGACCACCCCAAGTTTGATGGCATTGGCGTGGACCTGCCTACCACACCGTCCCTGGTCATCGTCATCTGATCTTATCCTCCCACAAGCCCGAAGAACAGTCGAGATTGTAAAACTGTTCCTCTTTGCATCTGCTCTTCCCATCTTCTTGAAAAGATCCATGACCTCCTCATAATGTCCTTCTCTACAGTAGGCAACCATCATGGCTGTCCATATTACAGTATCACGATGATGATGATGATGAAGATGACGACACAGTACTTGATCAAAGACACGTCTGGCACTCTCCAGGCATCTAAATTTCCCATAAAAGCCAATGAACAAAGTGCAGAGAAGCAAATCCTCAGTGTGGCCCAGCTTAAGTACCCATCCATGAACTTGCTTTCCAAGTTCAAAGTCATCGGCGTGGATGCACGCCTTGAGAACAGAGGGGATGATCGTCGTCATCATCAAACCTGGGGTGAAGTAGTAGTAGTAGTAGTGATCCAATTTTACTTTCTTTACCAGTACTCGTCGTTGTTGCATTTGCTGGAACAGATGGAGTGCTTCTTCTGGGTCATTGTGGTCCACGTGGGCAGCAATCATAACCAACCACGAGACAGAATCCTTACTGGACATTTTGTCGAAGACTTTACGGGCAGCGTCCAGACGACCACAAGAAGCATACATGAGTAGTAGGCGGTTGTCTAAGAGTATTGGACCAGGTGGTGGTGGTGGTGGTGGTGGTAGTGGAGGAGCAGTAGTAGTGCTATTGGTAGTGCTAGTCCTAGTCCTAGTCCCAGTCCTGTTGATGATGTGAGCGTGAACCTCAGCACCTCCAACGGCGTCCTTCAAATCAGTGCATTCTTTCAGAAGAGAAGCATAGATTTCAGTTGGTATAGGGAACTGCAGGCTATCCATCAATCGTAACACGTCCGTGACTGGAGCGGTGGTGGTGAGGTTGTTTCTTCTCTGCTTGTTTCTGGGAGATTGGATAGGTTTTGTGTGTATCTTGGGAGGGCAGGAGAGGGGAGCTTGGGGGTGGTGGGCCGGGAACTGTAGCAACGGTGGAGTCCGGGCAGTTGGAGTCCTTTTGGTTGTTATTGTTCTTGGTGTTGGATTATTACTTGGGTTGTGTAGGTTGCAGCGGTTAATGTTGCTGTTGCTGCTGCTGCTGCTGCTGCTGCACTTGCAAAGACGAGGAGCAACGGTGGTTTTAGCAGGTGGTGAGATATTCATATTAATCTTCGATTGATGAACAAAAACATATACTATCTGCTATACACTATTTTCATTGCGTCTTTCTTTTTCATTTGATTAATAAAAAAGAAGAAGAAAATAACTGCATACACTTCAATATCCATATACGAGCTGGCCTGATGGAAGCGCTATGTGCTTAACGCGTTTTAACCATCACTTCGCCAAAGTAACTTTTTTTTTTTTGGTTAACCATGGTGCCCGGGCCAACTTGCGCGCACCTCGACTAATCCAGGGGCCCTATGGGAAGGCAGCCGTTTGACAATCCTCCAGTGACCTTGAGGGGATTCGAACTGGAGACTTTTGGGGAGCAAACCCGTTGGTCGACAACCCCTCAAGGTTTTTGCCAAAGTAACTTTTGAATAACCACTCTCATAGATTGAACATAGATTTAAAGGAGATTTATATGAAACGAGGTATATCGCCGTGCCTCCGGCACGGCTCAAAACCTCCGGAGAGAGAGAGAGAGGGCAGGGCGCAGAGAGGGGGAGCCTGAGATCGAGAGAGAGGTAGAGAGGGCAGGGAGATAGAGAGAGAGGGGAGGGCAGGGGGGCTTATGAAGCAACACAATTTTTAAAAAGGACAACTGTACCCCCGTCCTGAATTGTATTATAGATATCAGCTCCATTATGTCTCCTATTACAGAATATTTAAAGGGAGTTAACTTTCAGTGGCTGAAATCAGCACATATAACCTTTGAAAAGATCAAGGTGTTGACCTCCCAGTTCACGTGATCATATGCCTTCTCGATATTAATCTTGCATATCAAACCCGGTTCTTTAGATTTAATTCTAGTGTTTAAACACTCGTTCGTAATTAACACGCTGTCTAAAATCTGTCTCCAATTGACGAAGGCCCCTTGAAACTGAGAGATCACTTTAGGCATTATTGTTTTCATTCTCTCCGAAAGTGTTTTAGCCAGGATTTTGTAAAGACCCCCAATTAAACTAATTGACCTATAGTCCTTAGGGCAAGTGTTATGGACACCTTAAACAAGCAAAGAAAGTATTTTTTGAGGTTTAGGCAAGTACCATGGACACCGCAAACAACCAAACCCCTCCCTCCGGTCCTAGATTTGAGACCTGGGTAAGGAGTTTGAGGGAGGAGACAGAGAGTGTGCCGTGCAGCACAGTTTGTGCCATACGGCACAATGTGTGTCGTACAGCAAAGATTGTGCCGTACGGCACACTCTCTGCCGTATCAAAACTATTCATTTAATATTTTATTTTCAAATAAAGTTATAAAATATTATTAAATTTAAAGTTATAAAATATTATTAAATTTAAAGTAGCCTCCTTTTTATATTGATTTTTATATTGGTGTAAGGTAATAAGTATTGTGCCATACGACACTCATTGTGCCGTCAGCACTTATTTTTCCATGGCACATGCCTTCCCTCAAACCCTTAAACTCCTACCCCAAATAGCTTAAATAAGAGTTTTCCATGGCACTTGCCCTAATGAGTTTTTATCAATTAAACCCCTTTGCTAGATGATTTGTTGTTTATTATAATTGNGCACTTGCCCTTAGGAGTTTTGACATCAACCTTTTTCGGGATCAAGCTGATGTTGGACAGATTTAATCTCCAATCAATCCTTTCCTCATCCCAGAATTCATGAATAACCGCCATCAAATCATCCTTGATCATCTGCCATACTGCCTTGAAGAATTCAGTAGTGAAGCCCTCTGGTCCTGGGGATTTGTTGGCCCCCAAGGATATCTGCGCATTGTAAACTTCTTCTTCTTCAAATTTTCTTTCTAAAGATGATCTATGATCTTCAGAAATTCTTTTGAAGTTCACATTATCCAGGGAGGGTCTCCATTTGATTCTTTCGGTGAAGTAATTCCGGAATACCTCTTTGATTTGATCTTGTTCTTCCACCTCAATCCCTTCCTTCATAACTTTGATGATAGAATTTGATCTTCTATGAGCATTTGCTATCATATGAAAGTACCTCGTGTTTTCATCGCCCTCTTTAAGATCTTGAAAAATGCTTTCCAGCGGTATAAAATTTGTTTAAATTCGATTTATATTTTGAATGTTATGGCCATTTTTATGTTAAAATTAATTAAAATGGGTTTGCTAGTATTCACCCCCTTTATTTATTAGAGGGTTTTTCTGTAACGACCCAAAATAATTTAGTTGACCAGTCAATGTCTTTCCGAGTCAGTTAGAGTCTAATCCAACGATTTGACCGCGAAACCAATTAATTATTAAAATAATTAAGCTTAGNGATTTTGGGCTAATAGTCCATTTAACTTGTCCATCTCCTAACATTTTAAAGAACTCCCTTAATAGCACCCTAGGATTCTTAAAAGGGGAGGGATATTGCACCATGCTTATATGAAGATGATCCAAGGGTAAATTTTGGTAAGGATATTTTCCTAATTATGTATACCATCATATTCGAGAATTAGTCCATTCTAGAATTTCTAAGCTTATGAAAAGTTCTTCAAAAATCAACGGTTAAGAAAGATGTCTAAAATTGGCCTATTTTTTACGAAATGAGAACACCCTCATTGAAAATTAGCCCTTAGATTAACAATATGTGAGCCGCACAAAAATAAATTTACCACTTAAAAATGGGTGCGATTCATGAAGGCGTGGAATTCACACATCAAATTAATTCATAATTAATGTTCCTCTTCCACGTCAAATGACAAAACAAAAAAATTTTGCGATAATTATGCTTCACCTAGCAGTGAAAAAAATTCAACATGGTAACACGTAACATGTTTACCAGAAAAGCTCATAATCAAATCAACATGTCCATCATCTGTATGAAGCAGATAAATATATATCATGAAGCCAAATCTAATGTATTTTGTAATCCATAACAATAATGTACTACAACAACAAGGCAACGGATCCTCACACCCCACTTAATGTTTCCATACGGAATACTTATTTATTAATACATAGAAAGAAGCTGAGCCCCGTGGATGTAGCTAACCTGTTTCTTAATTTTCAACCACAACCACAAGCAGCAGCATCAGAGATGCATGCCCGTATGTGCTTGCAAATGCCCACCACTTGAAGAAAAACACAATGCAGGTAAAAAACGAACTAATTGCATTCAGATGGAGACATCGCTCCCAACATCCGTATCATCATCAGCGTACTTCCTAATCAAGTTCTTGGATGAAGGCATACCAGCAACCACCTCCTCTTCAATTCCACATTCATTTGTTCCTCTCCTGATCTTGAAGTAACCGTCCTGCAGACATTCAAATGAAAAAGAAAAAAGAAAAAAGAAAAAAAGTAAGTTGTTTCAGGGCCATATTTCAAGATTATTCACGGTGGGAAAGAGATCGATAGAAAATTAGAAACCATACATCTCCCCAGCTTCTATTCCACTGGTTCGCCAGAAGCTGCATACACAAAATGTATTCACGTAAACTTTTGTTTTGATACACTAAATTTTAGCACAGCCGCATAAATCAACAAGGTATTCCAAATAAGATGTACTAGTTTTTATAAATAGAATGGTAAAAGTTAGAAACAAACCCAATAATCCTCCCCGTCTTCAGTAGTCCCCCACCCAATCAGCTTCACAGCATGGCCTCCCATGACATCCCCCGTAATGCGTTTGTAAACTCCCGACTTATAATGAGCAAAATCCTGTCAAATAGTTTAAGAAATAAAAAAAATGAAGGTTAAATCGGAATGAAGGGCCAACATGGGGATTAGTCTATGTTTAATATTTGAGAACCCTCGCAAAATTCAAGTCATTCTGAAACTTCCAACTGTTAGATGGGCTTAAAGGGAAAGAAAATTTCATTACTACAAGACAATAAAATTAAAATTGAGACAGAAAATAACCATAAAGATGCAAATATATATTCAGTATCAACAAACCCCCAAGGAACAAAGAAATTAGGCATGACAAGAAAAATTCCAAGTGGTGATGTTCGGTCATACAATGGATGTGACTTCTTAGCACATCCCTAGCCTTATTCCCAACTATATGGGGTCTGTCCACTAGAATCCTGTTCTTCCATTCAGTTCCATCTAAAGCCATGTATTGCATTATAAGAACCTTAGAATCTGCTCTAGATACCTCAGTTCACAGAGTTTTCTGTCATGCTCTCAGGCTCCTCTCACCTTTCTAGAGCATTCAACATGCAAAGTCCCATAACACTAATGCTGTCAATGGACTTCATGGCACATCACCATGACATATCAGTCCTTTATCACCTCCAAAATTTCCATGAAGGCCTTCGTTTCTGAGTTTAGCTGTACTAGTCTTTGAAACCATCAATTCATGCATTCTCATCTTCGTTATGCTAATTATAAGAACATGTTACATGGTTGCAATACTCTGCGCCATAAAGCATAACTAGTTTTATGGTTGTCTTATGAAAAACACTTACTTCGCTTTAGCCCTCCAGTACTAAATACTTGGGCAACATCCTCCTCTATTCCTCTTGTGGATAACACACATCCAGTAACTTTAACCACTGCATCTTCTGTATGTATATCATTATTAAAGTTGTTCTCTATGTATTCTGCCTTGGTCCAACTAATATAATGCATATGGACTCCTCTTTATTCCTTTGAAGTTCTTGCTTTGCATTCACCACTCCCTCTCGTTTTATTAGCCGACACTACACCATATGCAAATAGCATCCACCAAGGGACCGTATTCCAATTTTCTCCAAAATCCTGTTCTCCATCACCCTTTCATATCTTTTATTTTCCTACACGACCATTTAATTCCCTTTCCCTTTAAAGATCATCTCTATCGGAATTCCAGTTCCTTGAATCAATGCAATACTTCTTCTTAATGTTATCATTTAAAGTTTCACCCTATGCAAATAAAGCAAGCCAGCACTAATCATGTCAATTTTTCTTCTAGTAGTTTCGGGAACCTATCCACAGTTAATCTCAACACACCCTACTTCATACTTCCATTTTCTATCTACAATAATCTCCACCCCAATTCGTTCGTTGACTTCTGCACAAAAATTTCTCTCTCAATTTCCTTCGATTTTACCCATTTCCATTTCATCTCTCTTGTAAACAAGCTATGTTTACTTGTCATTGCTTCACTAAGTTATCTTATTGGTGAAATGGAAGAAAGTGAGTAATAATCATGTTTTTCATAAGAAGAAGAAGAAGAAGAAGTAATAATCATGTTTCAGAACCAAGTTGCTGTAAAGGAGTTCAATAACTTATTACTTTATTAGTAAAAAGAGAAAGGGAATAAACGTTTCTTTTTCTTTTACCTCATAGACAGTGAAGGCCACCTCAACAGGACCATTCTTGTAGACTTCTGCCATGATATCGTAAGGATTGGAACTGACCCAGTATGCACTAACACTGAAGTGCTTCGACTGCTGCCAGATCTGGTTCTCCACTTTGCATTTTTTCTCGCACTTTGGGGTGGGAAATGCAGGTTCACAACCAGGGTGAGAACATCCAATGTCATCAAAATAAGGATCACACTGCCAGATGAAAAACATTGATCACGTGAGCCATCATCAATCATGTACAATGAAAGCTGACTTGCAATGCAATAATCTCAATAAGAATCACTAGAGCTGTTGGTGAGAAATATGAACAATATTAAGAGAAAACTAAATTTTTTTATTATGTGGAACTGTTTAAACAAAAAAGAAAAGTTACGCTTGTAGACAAGACATGAAAAATCTGTACCTCTTCAGTAACAACACCATTTTGTACAAAATAGCGCCATGCATAAATAGGATAACCACCATCACAACCATCTCCGCACATAAAGCCACAACATGCTAAGAGGTCATTAACAGACAGGGAGATGTTCTGCGACAGAAGATACATGATCAGGAGATATTTGAACAAGGACAAAAGACAATTTGGTCCATATTCTATAATATGTGAAAGCTACCATGCCAAAATTGATGCAGAAACGATCAGATAGTGATTCCACTGCACCGAAAGCCCAGCAAGAACCACAATGCCCCTGCTCCAATACAACCCTAATCAGTTGAGCCACTCCTAAAAACCGTTAGTAATTAGATATAGTTACCAAAGGAATGAAAACCAAGTTACCTGATCTATCATATGAAATTTGAAGATGGACCACCCAGAGGATTCACATAATAAAATGGTAGAAGGTCAGCCATTTAATCTGAAATAATTCGAACATTAAAGTTTTAGGAAAAGTGGGGGAAAAGGTATACTGACCAAGAATCTTGCCGATGGTGCTACAATGAGGCCAAGCTGTTCTCGCATCAAAATGTTTAGGCAACTCCAAGGATTTGGGGTGAGTGATTACAGGAATGTCCTCCAGATCATTGTAGGATGCTGGTTTCACTCCCAAGAGGTGCTTGAATTGGGCAACCTGCATCGTGTATGTGAAATGTTTAGCATTTGAGTATGGTTGGATTGAAGAAATTAATAAAGGACTTTCGAACAGAAAAAATGATCCAGCGGCCATAGAAGACTCACTGTGTAATTAGAAAACCGGGGATTCATGGCAGCTTCCCATCCAGCCTTAGGGTTCGCATTTATCTGTTGAACAATTGTATCCTGCACAGGGAAAGAGAGAACCTTAACTAAAGTCGATCCAAGATTCGAACTCTAATTACAAACTAGGGATCTTCCTCCTTGTCACAATTACAAATAGGGAAGTACCTGAAGAATCTCGGAGCTGGACCTGATTGAAGGAATGGGTTTCACTGCATCCACCTGCAATTATACAAGTAGTCTTATAGTTAAAATATGACAGTCATGATATAGAAAAGTGGCACAAAATGGAAAGACTTGCTGGTACAGAGATGATAGGAGCCTGAAACCAAAGAGCTCTGTTATCTATCTATCTATCTATCTATCTATCTATGTCTCTATGTGTGTGTCTAGAACTAGAAGAAATTGTTGAAGGAGAAGTTCCATATGCACAAATCCAAAAAGGAATTTCCCCCCCAACCCCCATATATTGTATCTGATCATATATACAACAACAACAACAACAACAACTTCCACAGTTGGAAACCAATTAATAATTAGCTAAATATATTTATGTAAAAATAAGTGGGTCAACGGTGGATGCAAATTCCAGAAGCACTAGGATCATTAGATCCAAATCATATGGACTGTTGGTCCTTAAATTTATTTGCTTTTTTTTTTTTTTTTTTTTAGTTTGTGACAAAGATAGAGCATTATTACCTGCTGATGAAGCGAGAAAATGGCCCCCAAAAGTAACAGATTCACCAAATACGACGGAGTTATCCCCATTGATTTCTTCTTTTTCTTTCTTTCTTTTCTTTATTTTTGAAGGGAGGGGATCTTTGTAGGCGATCAAAATGATATATAGAGGAGGAGGAGGAGGAGGGATCTCCTGATGCTATTGATCGCCTACTACTACTACTAATCCTACTACTTTTACTTCTACTACTACGAGAAGGAGTAGAAAGAAAACAGAAGATTCAATTTTCCGAGTAAGAGGAGAGGAGAGGAGAGGATAATAATGAATAAGCCAATGCGTGAGAAGAAAATTCAACGTTGGACAATGATTGGGGTTTTCTTGACCCAAGTTAGACGCGGGTTTGCAAAATTGCATAGGCTATCTAGGGGACCCTAATTACGAGGAAGATAGAGGAACGTGGAACACATGGTGGAGATGCGAGAAGTGCCACGCATGCGCGTGCTGGAACGTGTAAAGAAGACGTAGAGGGCATGGCTTGCCACATCGGATTTCTCAATAGTAGAAATATAAATAAAGGGGGACAACAAGGGAAAGGTAATAAATTAGTCGAGGTCCTGGACTTGAAGGAGACGGAAACCACTGCGAGAATCCTCACCTCCTTCGGAATTCTTTTTGTCTAAGGATTCCAACAACGCGGCGGCGGTGGAGGAGGAGGAGGAGGAGGAGGAGGAGGAGGGATAATAAACTTCAAAAGAGAAGAAGAAATTATTAGATCATACCTGTCTTCGTTCTCGTGTTGATAATCTCTTCAATCATACATATTATATGGCTGCGTCGTCTTTGGGCGTGCGATGCGGCAAAACATTCTCGTTTCTGAATGCGGAAGAGACCCAGACCAGGCTGGGACGAAGGACCACAGAGGCACCTCCCTGTGGTGTTGGTCTCTATCATCATCATCATCAGTTGAACCCTAACCCTAATAATAATAAGCCTAATCCTAAACAGCAAACCACCAAGAGGCAGATCATAATCGCACGAGCATGCTTGATTTCGAATAATCTCGACTACAACTGCAGAGCAGCGGTGATCAATTCCTCCTCTGTTTCTCCATTGGATCCCATTTTTGGAACTGAATTAGAGATCTGCAGCAGTAGCAACAAGAGGGAGAAGCAACAACAACAACGGGCCAATGCCAAGAGGGAAAATATGGTTGGCGTTGGTGGGGAGCAGCAGCAGCAACCCCCCATCTCATCATCCATCTCCGCTGAAAAGCTCGATGAGTGGATCAATTATTCTGTTTCGGAGGTATTTAATTATTTATTTAAAATTATTGATTTGATTTTGTTAATCCCTAATTTTTATTATTTGGTAATTAATTGTTTTTCTCAAACGTAACCAGATCGTGAGGAACATAGGGGAGGCGCCTCTCCTGGTGCACGTCTACTCAAAGAATAAGGAGGAGGAAGGATCAGTAGGATCTCCACCAACCACGATACCAATACCATTAATCGAGAGCAGGAAAGCCGAGCCCGGAAGCTGGGCTGGCATTAGAAGGAGCTGGGAGGAAGGGAGTCCTATCCCTGATGGGATCATCCTGGTTGAACAACTAAAGGTGAACAATAATGACGACGAAGACGACAACGCCAATTGCAGCAGCAGCAGCAGCAGCACAAAAACATGGGGGGTCGTCATCCAAGGTAGAGGAGCTGATTCTGCTTCCTCCTGCTACATTCTCAAGACATGTCGAGTCTGGTCATCATTTGGGTTCTGCACCCACTTCTGCTTGGTAAGGGCTAAATGCTTCGGCGAAATTGCAGATTTACAGCTCAAGAACTCTTGGTTGCTTAATTAGTCATTGAAAATGAATTTATTGGAAATAGGAGGAGTAAGGATCAATTATGACGCTTAGAAGGTCTTCATTTTTACAAGACCAGAATGTACATAGAGATAAGACATTATTCAGATGGGAGTAGGGAAACGCCCTCAAATTGGGTTTGTAATACTTCTCACATTGATTGAATCAATTTTTATACCAACACAATATTAGAGGTTGTATGGGACTTTCTTTACCCATTTTGATTTTTCAAAGAGCTTTTTCTTAATCAATTTTTAGTTTCATTCTGCGTAAACTTCTTCTCCATGCATTTGGAATTCTCCATCCTAGAAGATCCAAAAGTGGATGCTTGGTAAGTGTGAATTTTAGGAGGTAGATTCCTTTCATGTATCTTCGCCATCTCTAAGACCAGCTTCTTATGTGTATAGACTAGGTATATCGCCGTGCCTCCGGCAGAGAGGGGTAGATTGGTTTCTTCTGTTGGTTTTGAAGCGAGAGAGGGGGCAGTTAGAGAGCTTATAAAGCAGGACATAATTTATAAAACAAGACAAATTTGCCCACCGTCTTGAATTGTATAAGAGATATGTAATACTCATGGAGTCCGGTTATATAACCCCTCTTATATCATCCAATAATGATCGCTCAATCTGAACTGTCAATTTTAGTTTTTTTGAAATGACAAGATGATAACACGTGTTAGACTCATTAACTTTTCTGAGCCGGCTAAAAAACACGGCTCGGCTAAGAGAACACCTAACATTACCTCACGAATCTCACAAAACCATTTGTTCTTCCCCACCCATTTGATTTCTAAAATAACCCTAGAGCCACTTCACCACCACCACGACTGCCACCACTGCTACTACCAACACCATTGTCCCCCAAGATTGGAAAAAAAAAAAAACATAAAATTGGTTAAAAACCCCATAGGGAAAAAATAATTAGTGTTTAGTATTTGATATTTTTAAAATACACAAAAGATCTCGTGATCATTTTAAAAAATAGTTGTTAGTCTTTTAAACTTTTTAAAATATTGATTTAGTCCACCGTGAACCATTTTCTATAAGTTAAATTTCCTTTATTACCCTTTTGTAACTGTTTCAACACTTCTGAAACAGTTTAAAAAATCAATATAATAACTATAAATTCCTTACACGCGTATGATTATTACCCACGTGATATGAATCTCAGTCCCTAGTTTTAATATTTTTCGAATTTCGATGGCATCCAAAACTTCCATCTAGTTTTAATATATAATTTTACAAAATTAAAAAAAATTAGAAATTGTAGTCAAAGAATATTTTGTTCGGTTACGAGAATATGAGAGAAAAAATAGGAATTGTAGTGNGTCTAAACCCTAATTTTCTAAAAAATAGAATTAAAAAAAAACCCTTTTTCAAGGCAGTTTCAAGAGAGAGAAGTATCATCCTTGATTCTCAATTGATTATGAAGTCATTCCCCTCCATCACCATCCAGCATGTCGATCTCCAGGCAATTTAATGTTACTGCCCATCGATTGGCTAAATATGCTATCTCTTGTAAAACTAATTCTTATTGGTAGGGTACCCATCCTTCTTGTATTACTAGCGCTCTGCTAGATGACAATACAGGTTGCTTATTTAATTAATTTTATCCTTCCAAAAAAAAGAGTGAGAGAGGGAGAGAAAAAGAGAGACAAACGGTGAACCCCCCTTTCCCCTTCACCGGCAAACTTTTTTTTTCTTTTTCTGCTTTCCCCCTTCCTCCTCTAGTAAACCCCTTCAACCACCGACACCACCACCTTTTCTAAACAGTAGATCAGAAAAGACAAATTTGAACTATTTTTTTTTTCAGATCTAGGGATTTGTCTCTCGATCCTTTTCTCTATCCTTCGATCTCTTCTTATTCCCTTTTCAGTCTATCTTTCTCAGGCATGGAGATGGTGGAAGTTGCGGCTACTGTTGGTAGTGGGGTCTAAAACTTCATTAGTTTATGCATGCAAATATTAGGCG
>MVGT01000479.1:153498-190822 GCA_002174775.1 Macleaya cordata | reverse complement strand
CCAACCCGCCCGAGTCCCACCCCTAGTTGAGGAGAAGGTTCAAACTTGGGTTTAAGCCCAACTTTTGAGCATGCCCCCCAACCAAAAGGGGAGCCCCAATAACAACAGTCGTGTAAAATAGTAGAATAATACAATATACCCATGAAGTTCAGGCACCCCGGACTTGCTCACAAAATCATACCCGAATTCTTATTTGGGTCTAATTTGAATCTAATTTGGTCTAATGTGGATCTAATTTTGGTCTAATTTTAATAAAATAATCAGAGGTATTAGCAAAGGTGCAGATCCAATGTGCTTGTAGCATTTTCCTGAAGTTCACTGCTCGAAAAAATACGGGGATGTTAATACGAATTTTCAAATAAAAAATTTGTACAATTCATTTATACATTTTTTTCTTTCTTTCTTTTTTTTTTTTGGATAGAACATGAATATGATCAACAAAGAGGATCTGATTCCTGACTATATCCATGGATGCTGACAATCAAACATTATTTTCCATGACAATTTCATTATTTCTTTGTACTGAACTGAAGTGAAACACTTCACTTGACAATAAGAGCATAAGCAATATATATTTGTTTACTTCTTAAAATAGAAACTGAAGATTTAAAGTCTAATCTGAGCAGACTAAAAGAGGCCTAATCTGATAATGACTAGTAGTAAGATGAGATGAAACTGTCAATCCTCATCTATCATCATACCTAGGAGCGGATCGTTGTTATTAGTGTTGTTAATTTGCTCAGACGACGACGATGATGGAGAAATTCCTACTGCCACAACCTCAGATGAAACTGATGTAGCTGCCCATGAGATCGACTCATTAAGGATATTCCCTTGTGCCTCCATGGCTTCCCGTGCTGCTTTCTCCTTGGCCTTTTTGGCCCTTTCTAACACCTCCTCCTGGAAAAAGAATTTTGTTAACATTGCCTTCTACTGTATCAGTGGCTAAGCAAAAACATTAGTAAAAAAGAACTAGACCAAACCACGGCTATATTTCAGTTACTTTTTTAAAAATATATGCCAGGGTGTTTTTGGTAAGCTGCACACAATGGAATACATGTTAGTGCCTAATCTATCGTGTTTAAATAGGATTAAAATAATTCCTTGGACAACTATTTATAGTAATTCTAATAAGTTAGGAGATTTAGTATTCTTTTGTGATAAGAGAAGAGATTGGATTCTCAAAGTGCCACTTACCTGAAAGTCTTGTACTTGCTTTTGTTGTTCAGCTTGCAACCTACCAACTGTACTCAACAACTCTCCAACCGTAGATTCAATACGTTCATTGATCGCTTCTGCCAGCGCCTTGCCCAAGAAAAATGCATCCAGGACGCTCTTGCTACCATTGTCACCTACAATATGCAGTCATTCACTTGTTCATATAGACAATTTGGGAAGACCCCTATAATCCCCAAGAGAAAAGCAAAGAAAAATGAAAAATGCAGGCGCTGCTGTGACAAATATGTTCTGATGATAAAAGAATGTTATAGATATTCATGCTGGACACACATAATGTTGTAAAACGGTTATTATTAAAACTTTTTGTCCTTTCTCTACCACCGTATGTACCACAGTTTCGAGAATAAACCCCCAGACCAGGCCAGCCATGGACGAAGTAAACAAGAACACGCAAGCAAACAGAAATGTGCATCACCTCAAGCTAAAGGATTTTTAGAAGGATGAAGAGGAAACACCAAAAGAGTAAACAAACTCTAATTCTAAGGGTCTGATGTAATAAATGAGAAATATCTGCATAACTTCCCTATCAATCAATCATCTCAGAATTTGTAAGATGAACCCAAACGGCCATCAAATTAAACATGTTGATAAATACCAGTTATTTGATAGAACGGGAAGTATTTTCACCATGAGAGTGAGTAACCTTTTCGTATATTTCCAAGTTTCTGGACATTGAGTCACTACTAAACATCCAAAACAGGTGGCAACTAACTGTTCTTGACTGGACCAGCATATCAATCTCAAAGAATTAAAAACAAAATTGGTTAATACTTCATAAAATTGCATATCCCCCTTAGCTCCATCTCCTTCAATCTTGTTTGTTTTTACTACACATATGGTGACTACGAAAAGTCGAAAACAAATAGCCCCTAGGTGGTCAATAAATCAAATTACAGTTTCCATCCCCCTACCCATCGTGTGGATAAACTGTAGAGATTTGCCTTTTCATCATAATCCTGGCGTAGTTTTGCCAACTTTACAACAAGCGGAATTGAGTCTGGGGAGCATTATGGAGGCACAGGTGCGAAGATTAACTCAGTAAAACATGCAGTGCTAAAGTAATTTTTGGAAAGTATCAATATGATTATTTTATAAGTATCTTGGGTATTGATAGATAATGCTTCGTGGGGAACATTGTTTGAGTCTGTATGAGGCTTCTCAGGTTTAAGTTTCCCAATGTGTCTTTTCAAACTTTCATCCATTGACAGAGTTATAGAATCATAATTTGAGTACTTAAATGTGAGATTCGACGAGGTTTCCTTCATTAAAGAAGATGCCATACAGAAAGTTGTGCGTGGGGCCCTTTTTCATACTGCTCCTCCAAGGGTAATTCTAATTACAACTTAGGTCTTCCCGATTTCAGCAAGGGTTCTCATGGTCCTAAAGTCCCCAACTTGTTTGGCCAGTATTGTCACAGTACAATTGTATGCTAACATCAACCCCCTTTACCAAATACATCCTAAAGCAAAAGGAGAAGTTGATCTACACAGGCCTTTCTGGCTTCTAATGTTTGCGGCTTTTGAGAGGTTTCCAGAATTTTCTCCCTCTTGCAAGTCGATCTGTCGCATCCTAAAACAGAGAGATATAAGAATAGGGGGTAATAAACTAAAAAAGTGGAGAAATTCTCCCAATATGGTAAAATGAGCAAGAATCAGGGGAATTTTCAATAGGGAGCAGCTTTGGGCGAGCCAGCAGTGCATTACTAGGTCTATGAGCGAGAAGGCAGAATGAAGCCTATATCTCTTTGCAACTTTAAGTAAGGATCCTAAGAACATATTTGTCGGTGTTCAGAAGAAAGAAAGAAAGAGGGATGGTTCCAATAAACCACACAGAGTAGCAAAGCAATTTGGATACAGTCAAGGTTCACCCTAGCTACTAGAGACGTATGCTGTAAGCCACTAGACCAGCGGTACGAGTTAAGCAACCATTAACTTATCATATCTAGTATTTCCTTAAACAACATTAGTTTTTAACCACTTACCGACCAACTTTGTGTTCAGGGATGTCATAGCACAAGTAATGGTCTCCTGAATTCACTTTTTTTTTTTTTACAATGAAGGACTAGGTCTCAGTTTGCATCACTAGAAATCGCTCCCGCTGATATAAAGTTCTAAACTACAACACGAAGGCCATTACTTTTTCTTTTTTCTCAACAGTTTCTGAAAATCTTCCTCAAATACTAGTTTTCACCTTTAACACATAGTCCGTTCAAGGCAAACCACCCCAAACACTTCCTGCAACTATCAATCTTGTGGCATTATCTCCTAAAATTATTATTTCAGAACTAGTTGTGCCCATGCTTATCCAAATATAGTTTGTTCTAGAATTTAGTTTATTCAATCTAGTGGTTTTATTAAGTGCAATTTCAAAGTCTAACTTCAACAAAAACTCTAGGTAGGTTAGTTCCCCTAAATGAGCTTTTCTGTGTGGCTTCTTCCAATAGATGCTACAAAGTCTCTACTCATCCCTCGCTATAAAAAGTTGACAATGTCAGAAGGAGGGCTGAACCATCCTAGTCCTGGTTTAGGAGCAGGAAAACAATGACCAGCTGAAGCTAGCTTTTCTTTTTATTGGTGCTGAGGATCGCCTTCAAACAGGACTATAATTGGGATTCAGAGATCGAGTTTAAAACAAGATTAGAAACTCAATGATTTCTGTTTATCCATATCCTTGTCTTTCCATAATAAGAGAAATAGATTGATCGTCATCAAAAGAAAAAAATTGTTAAATTCATCTACCATATATTGAAAATAGGAGGGGGCTTTTATTTCCTCTCTTTGTTTGAAACCACACGAATGTCGAAAAATACAGAAATTGAAGGTCTGAGTGAAGAAAAGAAGATCCTTCTAATCAAGTTTTCCCATTTTTAACCAGTTCATGTCACCATCCCTGAGTAAAAGTGGAGAGGGAAAACAGAACTAGTACTAGTACTCGTCTACTTTGAACAACTAAAAAATATGAGTGGCACCATTTTTCGTGCATCAAATTCCATCACTATTCCACTCAAAATCATGAGAACCATTAACTTAGCAGTTGAACAGGAAAAACAAACGAAACTAAGTAAAATCAACACCAAGTAATGCAAAAACAGAAACTCCATTAGTAAATGGACACAGATTTTTTTTATAATTAGTCTGAGGGTCCCATATTATGACCAATGTTAAGGTTTGGGTCCTGCATGTGTCCAACTTTGAGTTTGGGTCCTGAATTGACGGTTGACCCAGTTGACCGTCTAAAAAGTGACCGAAATCTGTAAAATGATGATAATACTCTTTAACATGACCCAAACACTAATTATGAATTATTAGTAGGACCTAAAATCAAATTTTTTTGTTTGTGTTCGGAAATAGAACTATTACCTCTGTAGGATTATCTTTGAATCTGTAAAGAATTAATGAAATAAAATCCCCACCAACTTGTCTGTACACTCTTGCATCTTCATGGCAACTATGAACTGGATCAGTATGAATTCTCAGTTAGATCAAACCCAAAAGTGGCTCATGTTTGTGGTTGGTTCCAATCCACCACGGCTTAAAACCCATGTCGCCATTAATGGTTTCTTCCTCACCCATAGCATAAAGATTAAGATCCAGTAGATCTCGAATCACGGGTAGCTTTTGCTGAATTACAATAGTCTGACTATTTCTAACTTCAGATCCACCAACAAGAAATTTGATTTTAGGTCCTACTGATAATTCATAATTAGTGTTGGAGTCCTGTTAAAGGGTATTCTCGTCATGTTACAGATTTTCATCACTTTTTAGACGATCAACTCGGCCAATCGTCAATCCAGGATCCAAACTCAAAGTTGGACACATGCAGGACCCAAACCCTAACATTGGTCATAATATGGGACCCTCATACTAATTAACCCTTTTTTATTTTTGATTGGGCATTGAAACAAATAGTCCATGGGCAGAACTGAGTTATATTGGAGGATCAAAAGGGTGAACTATAAACAAAATGAAAGGACTATAATTCACCCTAAAGGATGGGATATTATAATTTTTGTAAAACAACAAGAATTTGAAGGAACAAAATAAAAATAAAAAAACCCAATCTGTATATCAAATTTCATCATCAGTTTCCAGTCAGAAATCCACAAAATAAAACTGCAGAAACAACAAAATCATCAACAAAGAAAGAATATTTGTTTGATTTGAAGAATATAGAAATATTTGCAGAGAAGAAGGAGAAGTATACCTCCTTCTGGTATGTTGCGGCTGCTGCACTGTACTATTACTCCCAGCCTTGCAAATTCTCCTCCTGGTAGAATTCTAAGTTTGAGATGAGAGGAGGAATCAAAATTTCTTAATTTGGGGAAAGGGTTGTTATTATTAGGAACAACAAGTGAAAAGGGAGAAGAAGAAGAAGAAGAAGAAGAAGAAGAAGAAGAAGAGCAACGGCTAGTTTTGATTTTGTTTTGAGGTGGTGGAGGAGGAGGAAAAAGTGAGGATGGGGAAGCTGAAATCCCCCTACTCATTTTTCCTCACTTTACTTTCTTTTCTTTTTCCTTTTTGTTCTTCAGGCAGATTCAAACGCCAAATAAATGGGGAGTTAGAGCATCTCCAACCGTGCGCTATATCACTAGAATAGCGCACCGTTCCAAAAAATCCTCCTCCAACCGTACGCCCAAATTGGAGGAGGAAATGGCGTTGTATGAATTTTGACTTCAAATTTGAAGTGAGAGAAAAAAATATAGAGTCTTGGTTGTGGTGGGTCCCATTTGAGTTTTTATTTTTACTCCCAAACATTTACCAAATGATTCTTGGGTGGAAAAACAATATCCTATATATTGAGACATTTTATTCATCATTCACTCTAAATTATTTTACATTTCTTTTACACTTATTAATTGGGCCACATGAAAATTATATAAACTTTGATTTTTTTTAGGATGATCACCATAATAAATCACCTTATTATTATTATTATTATTATTATTATTGCCAGTGATTTGCATTGAGAATTAAATGAAACATACATAAAACATGCATTAATTAAAAAAGAACAAACATAACCTCAAATTTAAATGAAACATTGCAACAAACTTTAAGGAAAACATACATTATTAAAAAAAAATGAAACATAACCTCAAACACTTGCATTTTCCTGCCCGTGTATTTCCCATAAATGTTCAATGAGAGCGTCACGGAGTGCAAAATGCGATTCCTTATTTCTTATTTCTCGATGTCGAGCAAGGAATTGTCGAAATTGTTCGGTCTGATCCTGTATTAATATTTCAACGTTTGGAGTTGGTACGGGTGGACCAGATAAATCAACATCTTTACGTTCATCCTCAATGATCATGTTGTGCATTATGATACAAGAAGTCATGATATTATATAGGACTTGCTTATTCCAAAAACGTGCCGGTCCCTTCACAATCGCAAAGCGTGACTGAAGAACTCCGAAAGCACGTTCAACATCCTTCCGACACGCTTCTTGCATCATTGCAAAATGTTGCTTTTTTCGACCTTGTGGATTCGAAATGGTTTGTACTAGTGTCGACCACTTAGGGTATATACCATCCCAAAGGTAATAACCTGTATTGTATTGTTTACCTTGAATAATATATTTTGTTGGAGGAGCTATACCCCTAGTGAGGTTCACAAATAGATTGGATGACTCCAAAACATTGACATCGTTGTTGGAGCCCGGCAATCCAAAATTGGCATGCCAAATCCATAGGTCATAGGATGCAACTGCTTCGAGAATGATAGTTGGAGACCCATGACGTCCTGTGTATTGTCCGGCCCAAGCCGTTGGACAATTTTTCCATTCCCAGTGCATACAGTCAAGACTACCTAACATTCCTGAAAAACCCCGCTCCTCACCTTTACGAAGTAATCTTGCAACATCATTTTCATTTGGAGCTCTCAAATATTCACCCCCAAAACGTTCTACAACAGCACAACAAAATCGTTTCAGGCAAACAATTGCAGTAGACTCACCAATCCTGCAGTATTCATCAGTAGAATCTGCCGGTACCCCATATGCAAGCATCCGGAATGCACTTGTTATCTTTTGAAGTGTAGTTAAACCTATTTGGCCAAGACCATCTTGTTTTTGTATGAAATAGTTATCATGTTCTTTGACGGCATCAAGGATCCGGAGAAATAAACTCCGGCTCATTCGAAATCGTCTACGAAAAAGGTCTTCCTCATAAGTAGGCTTATCTGCAAAGTAATCATTATTCGAAATCGTGATTATAGTGCACGATATCAGTACATGATATTGAATGCTGAAAATGAACGCAATAGGCTCGCATTGGAGAAAGAACAACAAGAGATGACTATCATGATGAAGGACATAAGCTCCATAAACGATCCCGCGGAGCGCGCATATTTTCAGACAAAAAAATTAGAGATTATTGAAAGGAATCGTTCACCTGTAGTGTGTGGAAGCTCTAACAGTAACTCTTTTGATCACGATAGCCTGGGCGGATTTAGCCAATTTTCCAGTGGATCATTTAATTATGGAGGATCAGATCTTCCAGAGTATTAAGTATGGTTGTTCTTTAAGGTGGTGGCTACATTGTTTTTATTTTTTCTTTTAAGTAGTACGTTGTTGTTGTTGTTGTTGTTTTTGTTTTTCATGTCTACTAGTATGCTCTTTTTTTTCTACTTTTCAAGCAGTTTATTGTATTTCTTATGTTTTTTTTAATTAGTATGTTATATTTAAAAAAAATATTTACTATGATGATTATGATGTATGATTATGGTGGTAGTAATATAATATATCATCACTTCTTAGATCACTTCCATAGAGACTCACAAGTGAGTGTAAGCAGAAAGTAAATATTAAATGAAAAAAATGACATTTGAGTCCAATATTCCAATATAGAGTTTGCTTGGTTGGAGTGGTACTTCATTTTAGAGTTCTGCCAACTAAGCATTTACTTTAAATACCACTATTTGAACTTCAAAATAGAGTATAGGGTTGGATATGCTCTTATGGGATGAGCAAATGTCTGTTTGTATATAGGGGTGTTGACACAGGTCGGTTCCGGTTCGGGTATTGAACTACCCAGAACTAGAACCTATTTGAAAGCTCGGTTTCGGTTCCGATTCTAAATTTAGTAGAACCAGAACCGGAACCAATTATAAAGCACAGTTTCGGTTCGGGTTTCGGTTCTATCCAGTAGGCATCATGAGATTTGAATTCTCAATTCATTAATGAAAAAAAAAAGTAAAAAACTGTTATAACGTAGCAGTTGGTGGCTGTCCACCAAACTCATGTCTTTAGGTGTCATAAGTTCTCAATCCCTCTCATGCATCCTTATCTAAATCTCCCTCCTATATATATATATGTTACCTCTTTCCCTTGTATATAGAGATAAGTTGGAACAGTAAGTTACGGATGTGTGATATGATCAAGTTGAAGTGAATAATAAATCTCTCAATCCCACTTCTCTCATATACCTTCTCTTGTACTTGTATTTATACTTTGTGTGTAGAAATCATAACACATTATCAGCACGAGTCTCTACCACTCTCATACAACAAGATCGAGACATCGACATTTTGTGATCAACCCGAAGCTTTTGGCATCTCACAAAATCTAAAAGGTATAATTGTATAGTTTTGTTTTCAAATATCGAATCTAACAAAGCTCGAGTTTGCTGCTTTAGATATATCTGAAAATAACTATCTTTCTTGGGTCCTGGATACGGAACTACATCTCGAGTCAAAAGAACTCGAGATACTATAAGAAAAGGAAATCAGCCGACCACGCCGAGTCCCGCTGTTGCTGCAACTATTTCTCTTCGTCATCATATCTATGAGGGACTTAAATTTGAATATTTGACGGTGAAAGATCTGTTAGTCCTCTGGAATTGTTTAAAGGAGAGATATAGTCATTTGTCGATGGTCATACATCCTATTGCTCTAAATGATTGGAAGAACCTGCGTTTGCAGGACTTCAAATCAGTAACAGATTATAACTCGGCTTTATTCAGAATAACCTCACAGCTGAGACTGTGCGGGGATACTGTTACTGATAAGCAGCTGTTGGAGAAAACCTTCAGCACTTTCCACGCTTCTAATGTGCTGTTGCAGCAGCAATATAGAGAGCGTAGGTTTCTGAAATATTCAAAGTTAATCTTCTGCCTTCTCGTTGCCGAGAAAAATAACAAGTTATTGTTATTGAACCATGAATCTCGTCCCACTGGTTCCACGTCTGTACCTGAAGCTTATGCAGTGACGGCTTCAGGACAGGGACGTGGATGACATAGTTATAAGGGTAGGCGTAGTAGACGCTACCGACGGTATAATTCCAGAAAGTGGAATGGTATAGATAATGTCACACAGAATCCCCAGAAGAGAGATAACACTGATCCCCAGAAGAGGGATAATGGTGAAACGAAGCAAGGTAAAGGGAGAGGTTGGCAGAATAAACCCCCTAAAGATGTAACCTGCTATCGTTGAGGCATGAAAGGACACCTGGCGCATAATTGTTATATGGTCAAGCATCTAGTTGACCTTTATCAGGCTTCATGTAAGAAAGCCAAAACTGGTGCTGAAACAAATTATATTTGTAATGGTGTTCCTACTGATGATACCCACCTGAAATTATCTGATATATTCCTCGATCTTGAAGGCAATGATTTGAGCAAACTAATTGGGGGATGACTATATTCATACCAATTAGAGTTTTGCTATACAACTTAATTTGGGGATGAGTATGTTCATACCAATTATTTGGTGTACTACTTTTCTTATTCTACTTTTATTTATTATATATAATATAAGCGTTTTATATATGTGCTTATTCTTGCTTTATTTTTGTTAAAGGATATGGACCCATGCAGAGGCATATCCCGAGATATTGGTCCAAGCAGAGACATATCCAAACATAGCCTATATAGCGAGGATGTTTGTCTAGCAGACAGTGCTACGACGCATACAATCCTCCGAGATAGTAAATTTTTCACGAGCTTGAGTATATTCAAGGCTAGCGTGACTACTATCACTGGTACGACTAGTTTGATTGAGGGCTCAAGTAGAGCTAGCATTATGCTACCGGGCGGTGTAATACTTGACATTAATGACGCTTTGTATTCCTCCAGATCTAGGAGAGATCTGTTGAGCTTTAAAGACATACGTCGTAATGGGTATCACCTTGAGATAGTGAATGAGCATGATATGGAATACTTGTGTATTACCTCCACTGTCTCACACCAAAAGCATATATTAGAGAAGCTTTCGGCTCTCTCCTCTGGTTTGTATCATACGATAATAAGAAGGATTGAATCTTATGCCGTCTTGAACCAGAAGTTTAATGACCCGAAAGCGTTTATGCTTTGGCATTTCTGACTTGGTCACCCATGTTCTACGATGATAACTAGAATAATCCAAAACATGCAAGGACATTCATTACAGAACAGGAAGATTCTAATGTCCAAAGATTGCGCATGTACAGCGTGTTCCCTGGGTAAATTGGTGCTTAAACCATCTTTAACCAAGGTCGTGGTTGAATCATTAATTTTTCTGCAACGAATTCAGGGAGATATTTGTGGGCCTATTCATCCCCAATGTGGACCATTCCAATATTTTATGGTCTTAGTGGATGCTTCTGCGAGGTGGTCATATGTTTGCCTATTATCCACTCAAAATGTTTGCTTTCCACATTTGCTTACTCAGATTATCAGATTACGTGCACATTTCCCTGAATTCTCCATCAAGTCTATCCGTCTTGATGGAGCTGCCGAGTTTACATCTCGAGCTTTTGACGCTTATTGCCAAGCAGTTGGCATCGATGTAGAGCATCATGTTGCACAAATTCATACACATGGTCTAGCAGAATCATTTGTGAAGTGTCTTCAGCTTATTACTCGGTCTATGCTTATGAAAAGTAAGCTACCGATTGCATCTTGGGGATATGCCATTTGACATGTAGTTGCGTTTGTTCGGATTCGACCGACTGCGTATGATTTGTACTCTCCTATGCATCTTGTTATGGGGCCACCAACTAAATATTTCACATTTGCGTGTTTGTGCAAGTTCCTATTGGCCCTACGCGACGTACCAAGTTTGGTCCTCAGCGTCGGCTTGGAATATAAGTTGGCTTTGATTCACCTTCTATTTTTGGTTATCTTGAACCGATGACAGGTAATATTTTTACCGCCCATTTTGTGAACTGTTATTTTGATGAGACCGTCTTCCCATCATTAGAGGAGACAATCTGTCATAGGGCTGTGCAGTTTTCTTTCGAACCGACCAAACCGAACCAGTCCAATCCGCTTAGTGGTGATTGGGGCGGTTCGGTTTCAAGTTTTTAAAATCTAATGAGAGTGGATCGGTCAGCGGATCTGAATCGTCGAAACCATTACCGACCGACCCAACAGACCCAATACTTACCCATACGTATAGTTGGCATTTGGTGATATGGAAAAAGTCTTAGGGTTAAAAATGTAATCCTAAAACTAAAAACCCCAACCCCAAATCCTACTATCCAATGTCTCCATCGATCTTTCTGTTAATTTCCCTCTTTCTCTCTCTTCTTCATCTCGATTCTCAATTCAATGGTGGATGGGTTAATAGTTGTAATTCTAATGAGGAAAAAGTAAGAAGGAGAAGAAGAGGAAGAAGAATGGTGAAGCTGTACATAAACAGTATCCCCACCAGATCTGAACAAGAACACCGATTCAGGTACCCTAGTTTCTAGACTACTTAGATCTTGATCGTCTTCTTCTTATGGTCCATGCGCTTATTTATCTTCGATTGCAACCCTAGCATGGCTTGAACCATCATTAATCTCTTCCATTTCGTGGCATGTACCATCTTTCTCTCTCTTGGGAGATCGATATGAGATCTGATATATATTTAGATCCCAAATTTGTGAACTTTTTAGTTCTTAGTTGATGGATTTATGTGAATTTCTTAGATTTTTTTACCTTATCAGAAAATTTCTTAGATTTTATGTCTCTGTGAAATTTTTTAGATATTTTTTTAAAATCTTGATCTCAATGAGATTTCTTTGATCTTTGTAATTTTTTTGATATTTGTAATTTGCTGATCTATGATCATTGTAATTTCCTATGTTAATCAAACAATAATTTGTTTTTCCTCCATTTTCGTCTCTATTTTGTTCTAGGTTTTCTAAAGTGCCTTCACCAATGAAACCGAACCCATCCAATCCAACCGCACTTGGATCGGGTCGGATTGGATAGGATGCCTTAGGCGGATCGAAATGGATGGAGATTCCAGCAACCAATCAAACATTGGATCGGTTATGGATGGACCAAAGCTTAATGGTTTCGATCCGCTGCACACCCCTAATCTGTCATCAGTAGAACGGCGTGATTCGTCGTCAGAAGAACGACATGCGATTTCCTGGATCACACCATCTATTTCTTATCTTGATCTACGCACTAATGCATGTGACGTTAAAGTGCGGAAGATTATTCATCTTCAGGAAATTGCCAATGAAATGCCTGATGCATTTAATGACGCAGCTAAAGTAACCAAGTCATATATACCTACTGCAAATGTTCCAGCGAAACTTGATGTCCAAGACAGACATGCTGTGAGAGATGATGTCCCGAGAGGACATGTGATCCGAGTAAGACAAATTGCAGTAAATGAGTCGTCTAATGCACGCCTAAAGCGTAGGCGACCACTTAGTTCGAAAGATTATGTTCCCAAGATGAGGAAATGCCAATCAATTATTGTAAGTACTCTATGAGAGAGTATCATTGAACGATCTACATTCTCTGAAGAAATGCCTCTTGAAGAAGGCAAATCCCTAGGAGAGGGATAAGTAAAATCCCAAAGAGAGGGACAGATACCTGTAAATAAGGAGATCACTATAAATTATGCATGCACCAGAGAAATTTGGGATCGCAATGAAATAATTGTCGACGATATTTTTTTTCTCAGTAGCTACTGACATCGTCACAGAGAATGAAGACATTGAGCCTCACTCTATAGAGGAATGTCGATATAGAATTGATTGGGCAAAATGAAGAGAAGCCATCCAGGCAGAGTTGGCTTCCCTTACAAAGCGTGAGGTGTTTGGACCGGTTGTACCAACACCCATGAATGTGAACCCAGTGGGAAATAAATGGGTCTTTGTAAGAAAACGCAATGACAAGAACGAAGTCATTCGCTATGCGACTCGTGGCATAAGGTTTCTCACAAAGACGTAGGATTGATTATGAAGAAACATATTCTCTTGTTATTAATGCAATTACTTTCAGATATCTGATGAGTCTGGTAGTCTCAAAAAGACTCGATATGCATCTGATGGACGTGGTAACTGCGTATCTGTACAGAAAGTTAGATACATATATTTATATGCGAGTCCCTAAAGGGCTATTTTTACCTAGGGGAAAACCATGTCATTTGTATTCACTTAAGCTTAAACGAGCTCTATATGGATTGAAACAATCCGGGCGAATATGGTATAATCGCCTCAGTGAATACTTGTTAAAGGAAGAATATGTAAACGATCCCATTTGCCCATGCATTTTTATCAAGAAAATAGAATCTAGATTTGTTATCGTCGTTGTGTATGTCAATGATATCAATTTAATCGGGACTCCTGAAGAGCTCCGTAATGCTGCTGAATATTTGAAGAATGAATTCGAGATGAACGATCTCGAAAAAATGAAATTTTGTCTCGGCTTGCAGATCGAGCATTACTCAAGTGGAGTTTTAATCCATCAAACAGCGTATTATACTCTTTTCTTTAGCTCAAGTTTTGTCCCTCTGGGTTTTCTTGGCAATATTTTTAACGAGGCAATTATCTTAGAATGGTGGACATCCAAAGGGGAGTGTTATAACGTGGCAGCTGGTGGCTATCCACCAAACTCATGTCTATAGGTGTCATAAGTTCTCAATCCCTCTCATGCATCCTTATCTAAATTTCCCTCCTATATATATATGTTACCTCTTTCCCTTGTATGTAGAGATAAGTTGGAACTGTAAGTTACGGATGTGTGATATGATCAAGTTGAAGTGAATAGTAAATCTTTCGATCCCATTTCTCTCGTATACCTTCTCTTGTACTTGTATTTATGCTTTGTGTGTAGAAATCATAAAGATAAAAAGAGGATCATTCCCAATAAAAGTGGTCCCAATTTTCTTTTGATAAACCTTTCTCTCTCTTTCTTGATAAAATTTCAAGAGAGAAAACATCATAAAATTGTATTGAGAAAGCCAACACCATTGGATTTAGGAAGACCATCATTTTAACCGAACTCGTTCTTTGAATACCTGAGTACAAACTCTTTAACTCTTGTACATCTCTTCACCAACAAACTCTTGAGTTAATAGATATTTATATCCCTCATTTCCAAGATTTACCAAATCTCTGACTTGTGGCTGCTACCGGTGATGGAAATAGAAGGGGATCATGGGAGAAATGTCGAGGAGAAGACCTCCAACTAGTGGCTGCTACTGTACTTCGCTCTGGAACACTACTGGTTGGGGAGTTGATGAATAAAGGATAAAAGGAGTCGAATCGACCTTTGACGTTCATTGAGCTAGGAAGAAGATTAGAAGAAGGGAGATCTTTCACCTTTGGTTGAGCGGTGAAGAAGATCAAAAGAAGAATGAAATCGGTGAAATGATGGTATTTAGGTTTTAAAAGTCAAAAGTCAGTAAAAGTCAAGGGAAACCCTAATAGAAATTTGGTAACATTACCAAAATATCCTCTAAGATTTTAAAATTTAGAATACCCGATAAACTGACGGGTATCCTATGGGTAGACCAGAAGCAGAACTGAATTTAAATCAGGTCTAACTGGGTAGAATCGAATCAGACATGATCCTTAATAGGTACATGATATTAGGACCCAGAACCAATATTTTTGGTTCCGGTTCGGTTCGGGTATCGGGTAAATGGGTACCCATTGCCACCCTTATTTGTATGTGGTTTTTTGAGTTGGTGAGTACATGAAAATTTTGGGGGTAGCCGAGGCGAGGGATGTAATTACGAAGGTACGTGTAGGTTGTGGCCTGGATTTAATCCTACGGTTAGGCACTAACAGGGGTATTCAATCAAGATTTTAACAGACTTCCACGGATTTTTAAAGATGATGGACTTCAAAAAGATGATGGACTTCAAAGGATTGTGACAAAGTCTATGAATTATGGCAGACTCGTCACTGTCTCCTGTAGACTTTGGCAGTCTTATAGAGACTACAAGTGATAGATTTCTTACAAACATTTTTGTAGATTATTATTATGATTTGTTATAATTTCTACACTCGTAAGTGTAATTACAAGAGTGTATACGAAAAAAGTGGGAGATCGTTTATTAACTTTCATAACTTATTCGTATCACAACTTATCTGTACATACAACATAAGGGAACCTATATTTATAAGGGTGCATGCATGATGGGGAGGCTCCCTCACATGACACCTATAGAGGAGGTGGCATTTACATGTCATCAGTCCAAGATGAACAACCACCTCCACCTACTTATAACACTCTCCCTTGGATGTTCACCATTCTAAGATAATTGCCTCGTTAAAAACCTTGCCATGAAAACTTAGAGGGATAAAGCCTGAGCTAAGAAAAATAGTATAATAGACTTAGAATAGTGCTGGAATCACATAAGGTGTCTCATTAAAAACTTTGGCAAGGAAAACCCAGAGAGACAAAACTTTGACAAAGGAAAAAGAGTGCAGTGCGATAAGGTCCAGTAAGACAAATGCTGGTACTGGTATACTCCCCCTGATTGGGCAATCCCTCAAATTAGTCTGTTTGATGATACATACGCCTCATACCAATTCCATAGACAAGCTTTCTGAAAGTTGATGTTGGTAGAGACTTGGTGAATAGATCAGCATAATTCTCATAGGATTGTATTTGTTAGATATCAATTTTATGGTTCTTCTGAAGACAGTGAGAATGAAATAGCTTTGGCATGATGTGTTTGGTTCTATCACATTTGATGTAGCTTTCTTTGACTAGTGATATGCAAGCAGCAATGTCTTCAAAGATAACTATTGGCACATCAGTGATAGAGGGTAGAGCGCAAGAGCTTCTGATTTAGCCAATCAGTGATCGTAGCCACACACATTCTCTGCTAGCTACATGTAGTGCAATAATCTCTGAATGATTCTAAAAAATGGCTGGAAGACTTTGCTTGTTGGATCGTCAAAAAAATGTTATACCTCCACTTGTAAAAACATAGCCAAATTGGGATATAGCTTTGTGGGGATCGAAGAGATATCTGGCATTAGTGTATCCCATTATCTGAGAGCCATTGGGTGGATTTCTCGGATAGAATATTTCCATGTCTGCAGTTCTGCGGAGATAACAGAGAATCTATTTTACACCTGTCCAATGTATCTTTATCGGTGCAGAACTGAATCTGGCTCACAGATTTACAACAAATACATTATCTGGTCTGATACATTGTGTCAAGTACATTAATGCGCCGACTGCACTTAGATATGGTACTTCTATACCAAGTATTGTTTTATTATCTTCCTTTAGGTGAAATGGATCTTTCTTGGGGAATATTTCCATTTCTGCAGTTCTACAGAGATAACATGGATGTGTTTTGTCCATGTTAAAGTGCTTCAAGATCTTTTCAGTACACGCTATTTGATGGACCAAAATTCCACTTGAGTTATGCTCGATCTGCAAGTCGAGATAAAACTTCTTTTTTTCGAGTTCTTTTATCTCAAATTCTTTTTTCAAATATTCTACAGCATTACTGAGTTCTTTAGGAGTCCCGATTAAATTGATATTATTTACATACACAACGATGATAGCAAATCCAGATTCTGTTTTCTTGATAAAAATGCATGGGTAAATGGAATCGTTTATATATTCTTCATTTATCAAGTATTCACTAAGGCGATTATACCACATTCGTCTGGATTGTTTCAATCTATATAGAGCTCTTTTGAGCTTAAATGAATACAAATGGCGTGGTTTTCCCTCAGGTATAAATAACCCTTCAGGGACTTTCATAAAAATATATGTATTTAACTTTCTATACAGATATGTAGTAACCACGTCCATTAGATGCAAGTCGAGTATTTTTGAGACTACCAAACTAATCAAATATCTAAAAGTAATTTCATATATAACAGGAGAATATGTTTCTTCATAATCAATCCCAGGTCACTGCGAAAACCTTGTGCCACGAGTTGTAATTTATACGACTTTATTTTTTTCATTGGCCTTTCTTGCAAAGACCCATTTGTATCCCACTGGGTTCATATTCTTGGGTGTTAGTACAACCGGTCCAAACACCTTACGCTTTGCAAGGGAAGCCAACTCTGCTTGGATGGCTTCTTTTCATTTTAGCCAATCAATTCTATGTCGAGATTCCTCTATAGAGTAATGACATCATTTTCTATGACAATTTCAGTAGCTACTGAGAAAGAAATGCCTTCTTCAAGTGGCATTTCTTCAGAGAATGTGGATCATTCTGTTACACTCTCTCCTAGAGTATTTATAAGTATTGATTGGCATTTCCTCTTCTTGAGAACAAAATCTTTTGAACCAAGTGGTCGTCCACGTTTTAGGCTTGCATTAGACGAATCATTTGCTCCAATTTGCCCTTCTGGGATCATACGTCCTCTTGGGACATCAGCTCTCACAGCATATCTCTCCTGAACATCAATTCTAGTGAGAGCATTTGCAGTTGTTATACATAACTTGGTTACTTTAGCTGCATCATTAAATGTATCAAACATTTCATTGGCAATTTTCTAGAGATGAACAATCATCTGCACTCCAATTTTCATTCATTGGTGCGTGGATCAAGATGAGACATTGTTGGTGTATTCCAGGAAATCTCATGTCGTTCTTCTGACAACGAATCACGCCATTCTACAGATGACAGATTTTTTTTCCCTAATGACGGAAAGACTGTCTCATCAAAATGACAATCTGCAAAACGTGTGGTTAAAACATCACCCATCATAGGTTCAAGATAACGAATAATAGAAGGTGAATCAAGTCCAACATATATTCCTAGCCAACGTTGATGACCAAACTTGGTACATTGCGGAGGGGCAATAGGAACTTGTACAACATAACCAAAAACATGTTAGTGTGAAATATTTGGGTAGTAACCTAGAACTAGCTGCATAGGAGAAAACAAATGATATGCAGTCGGACGAATCCAAACTAATGCAGCTGCATGTAGAATGACATGTCCCCATGCTGCAACTGGTAGCTTAGTTCTCATAAGCATAGGCCGAGCAATAAGCTGAAGACTCTTAATAAATGATTCAGCTAGATCATTTTGTGTATGAACGTGAGCAACATGATGTTTCATGTTAATGCCAACTGTTTAGCAATAAGCGTCAAAAATTTGAGATGTAAACTCGGCAGCTCCATCAATACGGATAGACTTGATGGAAAATTTAGGGGAATGTGCACGTAATCTGATAATCTGAAGAAGCAGACATGCAAAGGCAATATTGCAAATGGATAATAGGTAAACATGCGACCACATTGCAGAAGCATCCACCAAGACTAGAAAATATTGAAACGGTCCACATCGAGGGTGGATAGGCCCACAAATATCTCCCTGAATTCGTTGCAAAAAGCTGGGGATTCAACCACGACCTTGGTTAAAAATGGTTTAAGAACCAATTTACCTAGGGAACACACTGCACAAGCATAATCTTTAGACATCAGAATCTTCTTGTTCTGTAATGTGTCCCTGCGTGTTTTGAATTATTCTACTCATCATGGTAGAACCTGGGTGACCAAGTCGGTCATGTCAAAGCATAAAAGCTTTTCGGTCATTGAACTTCTGATTCATGAAGATATAAGATTCAACCATTCTTATTATCGTTTGATACAAATTAGAAGAGAGAATCAGAAGCTTCTCTAATATATGCTTCTGGTATAAGACAGTTGAGGTAATACACAAGTATTTCATATCATGCTCATTCACTGTCTAAAGATGGTACCCATTACGACGTATATCTTTAAAGCTCAACAGATCTCTCTTGGATCTGAAGGAATATAAAGCGTCGTTAATATGAAGTATTGTACCACCAGGTAACATAATACTTCACGCTAGCCTTGAACATATTCAAGCTCTTGAAATATTACTATCTCGGAGGATCGTGTACGCCGTTGCACTATCTGCTAGACAAGCCTCATCGCCATATAGACTTTGTTTGGATATGTCTCTGTTTGGACCAATATCCTTGGATATGCCTCTGCTTGGGTCCATATACTTTAATAAAATAAATTAAATGTAAGCATATTTATATATATATACAAGTAAAACTAGCACAACAAAAGTAGAACAACAAAAGAAGTACAACAAAAATGTAATTGGTATGAACATACTCATCACTAATTAGTTTGTTCGAATCCCCGCCTTCAAGATCGAGGAACATATCAGATAACTTCAGGTGGGTATCATTAGTAGGGACACCATTATAGATATAATTTATCTAAGCATCAGTTTTAGCTTTCTTCAATGAAGTCTGATAAAGATCAACTAAATGCTCTGTCGTATAACAATTACGGGATAGGTGCCCTTTCATGCCACAACGATAGCAGGTTACATCCGAATTTCTAGGAAGTTTATTTTGCCAACCTTTCCCTTTATCCTGTTTCGTTTCAGCATTATCCCTCTTCTAGGGGTTAACATTATCCCTCTTCTAGGGGTTAACATTATCCCTCTTCTAGAGAATCTGTTTGGCATTATCCGTACCATTCCACTACCGATGGTATAGGGCATATTTATCATTATCATTCTCATTCCACTACAAAAATAAAGGGTTTTTGCTACGGTTTAAAATCGTGGCAAAAACTCAAAAAACCGTATCAAAATAGCTTCTACGGAATTTTGATACCGTAGCAGCTGACCCTCTATTTGCTACGGTTTTTTTTAACCATCACAAAAATTCCGTAGCAAAAGCCTGTCATTTTCGTAGTGTTCCTAGAATTATACTATTGGTAGCATTTACCGCACCTACCCTTATAACCATGACGTCCACGTCCCTGTCCTGAAGCAGTCGTTGCATAAGCTTCATGTACAGACGCAGAACCAGTGGGACGAAATTCATGGTTCAGTAATAACAATTCATTATTTTTCTCGGCAACAAGAAGGCAAGAGATCAACTCTGAATATTTCTGAAACCGACGCTCTCTATATTGCTATTGCAAAAGAACATTAGAGGCATGGAAAGTGCTGAAGCTTTTCTCCAACAACTGCTCATCAGTAATAATATCCCTGCACAGTCTCAGTTGTGAGGTTATTCTGAATAAAGATGAGTTATAATATGTTACTGATTTGAAGTCCTACAGACGCAGGTTTCTCCAATTATTCAGAGCAATAGGATGTATGACCATCTTGAAGTGGCCATATCTCTCCTTCAAATTATTCCAGAGGACTAACTGATCTTCACTGTCAAATATTCTGATTTCAGTCCTTCATGGATATGATGACGAAGGAAAATAAATGCAGCAACACGACTCTGCTTGGTTGCCTGATTTCCTTCTCTTATAGTATCTGCGAGTTCTCTTGACTCGAGATGTAGTTCCGCATCTAGGATTCATGTGAGATAGTTATTTCCAGAAATATATAAAGCACCAAACTCGAGTTTTATTAAATTTGACATTTAAAAAATAAAACTACATAAGTATACCTTTTTTATTTTGTGAGGTGCCCAAGAGCTTCAGGTTAATCACAAAATGTCGAGGACTCGAGCTTGTTGTAAGAGATTGGTAGAGACTCATGCTGATAACGTGTTATAATTTCTACACTCGTAAGTGTAAGTACAAGAGTGTATACGAAAGAAGTGGGAAATCTTTCATTAACTTTAATAACTTATTTGTTTCACAACTTATATATACATCTATATCTATAATACAATTCAGGATGATGGGGCAATTCTGTCCTCTTTCGACAAATTGTTTGTATCAGCACAATTACGATATTTCTTACGACGACAACGAGGCATATTTATTTTAAAGACAAAAACGCCCTTAAGTTTCTAAAATACCAGATATGTCCCGTGGTAGTAAATGACCAAAATAACCTTATTTTATTTTTTAATACCATTATACCATTTAACATCTTTATTACATAAATGACTAAAATAGCCTTATTATCTTTTACGAAATACCGGGCGTATCCCGTGGCCATAGTTATTTATTTACACCTGATTTACACTTGACGGTGGAGTGGATCCAAAGGTGCGCGCGTGAAGCGCGCATGAGGGCAACGTGCGTAGCGCGTTTGGACTTTCAACCCACGTGCGCGAAGCGCGTGTGGAGAAAATGGACAAGGTTTTGAGCCTGCCAGAGGCACGGCGATATACCTAGTACAACATATGAGACCTATATTTATAAGGGTGGATGCATGATGGGGAGGCTCCCTCACATGACACCTATAGAGGAGGTGGCATATGCATGCCATCGGTTCAAGGTGGATAGCCACCTCCATCTACTTATAACATGATTAATATTTTTTATTAGTTATCAATTATAACTATTTATACTATTAATTAGTAATAATAATATTTTTAATTTATATTTTATTAATAGATCTAAGTAATGTTGAGAATAAATAATAGTTACGTATATTCATAATTAATTGTTAATTTATAATTAATAATAACTTTTATTATCAGTTACAAGCTTCATGCACGTATGTTGCATGTGTTTACATTGGGTTTGTTCTTTAATTATAGTTTTTTTTGTAGAATTAATTATAGTTGTTTTTTATTAATGTGTCATATTGCACATTTAATGTTATAGTGGAGTTATTTAATGCCAGAGTTTTATTTAGTACTATGCCCTCCATTTGATAAATAATTTACAACTTGATATATGCAATTTGCTAATAGAAAAACACACATAAAGGTATTTTAGGAAATTTTGACAAAATAGGCTTCACTCAAGTATTTGCATTATATAGTAGTATAGATATAGATAACCATTTGTAATTATTAATTTATATTAATTAATATGAATTCCACCACAATCTCCCATATTTTAGCTGCATTTCACACAAGTCAATTTACAGACACAAAAAATTCATTTAGGGGGTTATTCAATCATGATTTTCATGGACTTTCATTGACTTTCATGGACTTGTAAAATTAGGTGTTATTTGTTCAAGACTTTGAGACAGTCTTGCAAAGTCATGTGTTATTAGTTCAAGACTTTGAAGAAGTTGTAAAGTCATGTGTTATTAGTTTAAAACTTTGTAGGAGTTTGCAAAGTCATATATTATTGGTTCAAGACTTTGAAAAGTCTTGCAAAGTCATGTGTTATTTATTATAGACTTTAAAGTCCATGACTTTGATGGATTTACATTTTTTATGGACTTTGAAAGATTTTTGTATACAAATTGGCTTGCATTAAATCTACCAAAATAGGTGGGATTGTGGTGGACTTCTTAATAACTTAATATTAATATTAATAACTTAATATTAATATTAATAGATAGTAATTATTAATAAATAGAAATTAAAAACTATTATTATTAATAAATTACTATCTATTAATATTAATATTAATAACTTAATATTAATATTAATAGATAGTAATTATTAATAAATAGAAATTAAAAACTATTATTATTAATAAATTATAAATAATTAATAATATAAATTATTATAATTGATAACTAATAAAAATTATTAATCATGACAACTATTATTCATTTTTAATCATTACTTATAATTATTAATAAATATAATAATTTATAATAATCATAAAGATGAATAATTAATATTATTAATAAATATAAATTGAAATTATTATTATTATTACTACTAAAGTATCAATAATTAATAATATAAATAGTTATGATTGATAACTAATGAATGGCGAGATAGTATAGCTACTACTATGTAGAATATGGTGTTAGAGACAATAACAATAATAAGGATCTCTAGAATGATAAAAATGTCATGCTTTTGTTTATGTTTGTATTGAATATGTTTGTTGGATGTGTGTTTTGTGTGGTTTATCTTTTATTGAATTTGTTTATTAGAACTTATCTATTTTATGAACATGTTCAATTTGCGTCAATAGTCCATAGAAATTCATGAAGAAGCCTGTCAAAATCTACCACTATAAATCATCTAGACTTTCCAAGAGTAAGCAGAAATCCATGGATTTTGTGATGTTTTGTTGAAATCCATAGATTTTGTTATTACAAAACATCAGGAATCTGCAAGAGTTTGCAAGACTCTACATCAAGAATCTGCAGGAGTCTGCAAAACTTGGCAATAGGAGTCTGCAGGAGTCTGTCAAAGTCCGTCGAAGTCCATCACTTTAAAGACTCCGTGAAAGTCCACGAAAGTCTGGATTGAATACCCCCTGTTAAAGTCTATCAAGAAGGTAAATCCATTTAAGTCATGGATTTTAAAGTCCACAACCAATAACATGGGCATTTGCAAGACTCCCTCAAAGACCGTCGAAGTCATTCATTTGCAAAACTCTCTCAAAATTTTGATTGAATAACACCTTATTTCATAACTCCATGAAAGTTTATAGAAATCTATTAGAATCAAGATTGAATAAACCCCCTTAAATTTTCGTTGTACCAGACTTGTCTTCTAGGTTAGGGGTAAGTGAAAATTGAACCCTTAAAAAGAAACATTAAATACCATAGTTATCAAAAACGTATGTATCGTACAGTACGTACCAAAAAACGTAACGTATCGAAAGCAATACGTTACGTTTTATGGTTAAAAAACGTATTCAGCATGTAACGGACGATATATAGTACGGTACGAGTGATAACGTAAGGTATCATGTAGTATCGCCGAAAAAGATACTGGACGAGAACTGGTGTTTCTGATAAGAAAATATTTGGAGGACAGAGACAGTGGTTAGGTTTAAGAAAGAGAAAGAGAGAGAGAAAGAGAGAGAGAGAGAGAGAGAGAGAGAAAAGAGTTACCAGGTTGATTTAGAGTGAGGAGAGCAGGTCCGAGGAGGCGGCAGGAGCTCTAAGCCGCCGACAACTGATCTGGGAGGCTTCCATCGTTAGCTCTTTTGTTGTTTAGGATTTGCTACTTTGTTTATTAAACCCTAACTTAACACTAATGGGTCTAACCCTTCATAACTAATGAACCAAAGTTGCTAAACCTTAAAAACTCAACCAGTACTAATCTAACTAAAGCCCAATTCTTAATGGCCCAACTCTCTGAACTTTCCCAATCAACTCTACTTAAAATTTAACAATTTTAATGCCCAGCCCGTCTCTCTTTATTATGTCTTATAAATGGTTAGTATATATTTAAATGTGCATATACTTGTTTTATCGCGTATCTTATGATATACGACATACGATACGTGATGATACGCCTATCATGATGTAGACACCAAATTTCACCCCCGGATGGTAAACACCTAAAATTGGAGTGTACCACGAGATTATTGAATCAACCGCCCTTAATTCAACTCAATCAACCACTAATTCAACTCAAATTGACCAAACCACTAATCAATCGGACTTAATTTAACTTAATTTGGGCTCAAAATTGAGCCTAATTAAAGAAATTGGGTGAAAACCCCAAAAATTGGACACAATTGGCCTTAATTTGTCCACATTAGGGTTCCTTGGGCTTCATTAAAACTTAATTAGCCCTTAATTGATGTTTGATATCAAGTAATTTCAAAAATTGGAGTGAAATTGGACTTATTTTGGGTTTAAAATCAAAGAAAATCGAAATCAGAACAAGAATTGGGGTTGGAACGAACCCGAAACAAACTTTTAAAGGGGGAGAATCATTGGAATATTCAAGAAATATTCCAACGGCTCTCCATGAGCTATTTTCCCCAAACCGTCAGATCTGATGGCTAGCAGAAAACGGCCCTCCATAAGCTATTTTCTGCCAGTCGTTAAATCTGATCAGATCTAACGGCTGAGATTAACAATGCCATAAAACTCTTTGTTTTCATCCTTTTTCCACCTAATTTTTTTAGATCTCTCTCACTCTTTCTCACCCCTTAATCCTAAACTTGTTTACATCCCACTAACCCCATATTTTTTCTATAAATAGAGGATATCTCTAACATTTTAAGGGGAAGGCATTCAATAGATCTCAAGTGGAGAACATTGAATAGCTTAAGTGAGAAGAGTAAGGACATTCATGTTGGAGAGATAGGTTAGCTGAGATGCATTGAATAGTTAGTTTGAGTTTAAATTTGAGAAGATCTAAGTAAAAAAGGAGAGAAATAGAGTTAGGGAGAGAAATATTGGTGAGTGTTTGTCCATTTTAAGTGAAAATTTAATTTCATTTAAGTGTTATAGATTAGGTGATAACAAACCCATTTTCATTAGATCTTGGCCCTACACCTCACATTTACCCCTCATCCATTATGACCCACATCACTCATTCTAATCTAAACCCTCTATTTTCAAACCTCACTCATAATAGGAAGAACTCAAACTAATTGAGTTTTCTTTCCATTTTGAGGTTGGTTTAGAGAGAGAGTTAGTAGTAAACTACTTTATTTTTCAAAAAAAAACTTTTTTTTCATTTATCATCAACAAAAAGAAAATTATGGCTTGATGGAGTTTTAATCAAGGGGTTTTCTTCACACTCTCATTGGTGAATCTTAAGCAAAATAGGTAGGTGATCATCACCCTATTTTATTTGTTGTAGAGATTCTCATTTTTTGTTGTATGATTTGGTTTTAAAAAAAAATGAATAAATGTTGTCATTTTATGAATCTCACTTCATTGCTTTGTTTTGATGTACTAATTAGCTACTTTTTTTCGAATAAATATAATATTGTTAGTAATCTTTATCATCATTTTTCAACATATATGAATCTTTAAGTATCATTTTTAGATGAGTACTAGTTTAGGTAATGCTCCATATGTCATGAAATAAAAAGTGATGAATTTAACTTCTTAAATGACTTTCCATCATGAAATAATGATTTGTTTTATATAAAATACATGGTTAATGTTAAAATACATGGATCATAATCGTTTAAACATGTTATCTAGCATTTGGGTGTATGGGATTGATTTTCAAGTCACTACACCATAAAAAGTGGTCAAAAATGTGCTGGATCTTCTCATACAACCATGAAATGAAAAATGTAAAAATGTAGTCTTGTAGATCATGAAAAAATACACAAAATGGGCTCAAGAATAAAAGTTTGTATAACGAAGAAGTTATGATAGTTTGAATGTATGCTTTAAATGTGTTCGATGAAATGCCTAAGTGAATGTCTAATGTGTAGAAATGTTTATTTTGCTAATTTCACATTAATACATTGTTTTGCATATCTAAATTCAAGTATTTCCATCTTAATTTTACATGAAACCCTAGGGTTTACATTAAAAACTTATCACTCTTGATGATGTATCTTAGAAATCAACCAATAATAAAAATAAAATTTTAAATAAGCTTTATGGGATGGCAAGCTCATTCTCAAGCAAACCCACTCTACATTTTGTTGAGTGTTGGACTTGTTTCATGAGTTTTAAACTCATTTCTTGGAATTGAGTTTCATAAACTCATTTTCTTGTGTGGGCCTAGCAAGAATACATCTTGGCTTAGGCCTACATTTCTCTTTTGGGCTTGGAAAGGCCTAAACCCTAATTCAAAACGCTAACCAATCTAATAAAATTGAACTAGGTTTCTCTATCTTAGATTAGTTAATCTAAGTTAGGCTCCTTAGTGTAAGAATTGCATTAGTTCTTAAGTTTTGTGTGTTAATTTTAGGATTAAGCTATGAACTTACCTAAACTCATCGAAATATGACCACCATGGACTGGCATATTAAAGTATGGCATCCGTGCCTATGCCACGTCTATGGTCTTGTACACTCGATTAGTTGGGTTAATTCTTAGACTAACTCCACCTTTGTAATAATCAAAGATTTTTAAGAATAAGAAAAGAAACACAAATTTTCTATCTAATCAAATCACTTTTATTAGCTTTGGATCATGTTCATCGTAGAGCTAGAAATTCTTCAAGAGCTAGGATTTCTAGATTATTCCTGCCTAAATCTCTAGGCATAGCTCATCCATTGTTTTCAAAATCATTGTGCCACGTGTGCAATAAAAAAACACGTGTCATCATAAAGACCCATTGGGCTATGTGTACCAATGCACATGTCAATTATTTTCAAAATCAACAAACTTTCTCTTTTGCCACGTGTACAGTAATATACATGTGCCACATCGCGGAGTCCAAGTGATCCCACACGTGTACATCATGGTTGCCAACACTTAGGGCCGAGCCTAAGTGTCTCATACGGCACGCTCGTGGAATAGAATCTACGTGTACCCATTACTGCTTGTACACGGGATCAAGCCCACGTACATTCTCATTACTTGTGGAATCGCGTCCACTCGTAATTCTTGGGCCATACATGGGATAGAATCCATTCATGCCCAGTTGTTTATATATGGAATAACATCCATGTATGAACTCGTTGTTCGTGGAATCGAATCCACGTATAACCATTGCTTGCTTCGTGGGATAGAACCCATGAGCCTATAGTAAATATGCTTGCCACATATGGAATAGAATCCATACGTTCTTTTGTTTACATGTGGAGTCGCGCCCACATGTAATGTGCTTTCTGTGCACATGTACCGAGATACACGTGTCTCTTCATTTCGACATGTGTTCCTAGACAGGGTATGTGTACCATCTTTTTTATTTTTGCCCTAGAACTTCACAAGCATGGAACGTAGTTCTAGGGGGCTGCAAACTTACTTTTCTTTATACACACTTTTTCTTAGAATAATCGTAGTTTGATCAAGAAATTCTAAAATACCCCTTAGTCGTGAAGTAGAGGCCGATCTCATGATCTGGCCGTTGTCGGGTGCCTAACACCTTTCCGACCCTTACCAGGATTCCCTTACCAGGAATCTCTCTTTGCAGACCAAACTAGTTAGGAAGATAGCCATGTTTTCTAAAATAAAATGATTTTCTAAAATCGATTCCTGATTCCCAGATTAATCAAGTGGCGACTCCTTTACACTTCAAAATAATTCCTCCCCCAATTAGGAATCTCAAGAAAAAACTCCATTCTTTCTATCTTCGATCGTTCGCGGTCGTAGATGGGAAGATGAAAGTTTTTTATTCGGAGCGGATCCTACACATGATTTTGAGTGTCCGATATACGATACGATACACGTTTTCAAAACTATGTTAAATACTACTACCTGAAATGACATTCATACATAACCTAAATCGAATCCATATGGGATCCACTTAGGATTGTATCCAAGGGCTAAAATATAGCGATGGTGTTCACCTCACCATGTCATCCTCGTAAAAAATCAGCCAATTCTAAAACTTACCCTATCAAAAATTAATTGAAAGTCCTCACCTTTGATTCCTTACCGCTGATTTCCAATCAAGTTTTAATCGATTTTGATAGGGTTAGAAGTTTTAAAATGGGCTGATTTTTTGTGAGGATGATCTAAATAGTAAGGAGAACTCCCTCACCAAATTTCATCCCCTAGATACAGTTCAAGTAGACCACACATAAATTCGATTGGGTTTGGTCCCCAAACGCCACCCAAATACTACATTCTACATTAAAAGTTGGATATTTTTGCATAATTTTAGGTAGAGTAGAGAACATTTTTGCAAAAAAATTAGCACTTAGATTAGAAATAAAAAATTAAAAATATGCCCTTAGATCATCTCGTATGGACTACATAAAGAGTGGTGAAAAAAAACACCAATGACATTAAGACATCTCGGCTTAAATTTATACACCAAACACCCTCAAGCTATCGTGGGATTACGCACATACACTTGTTTTCTCATAAGGTTTGCGCACATACACTTGTTTGCTCATAGGGTTTACTTTGATTAGTTGTTAAGTGTTCATTTATTTATTTAGAATGCATTTTCCAAGAATTGTTCTTTAACATATTTTTTTAGAAGATGTGACTTGTGAGTGTTTTTAAGGGATTATTAGCTCAATACTAACGAAAATTAAACTCGGATCTAAAATATCATCAATTGCAGATATTACCGCAACTTAACAAATTGGCACATGGTTGCAAGGCTCATGCGATTTCTCAAACTCACCTCCCTATCTTGAACTTCTCTGATGAGCTCATGTATGGACATGACTTTCTGATGCTAAATTGCACTTTAAATTTAAAATGCTTAAAATCAGACAAGCAGTTTTGAAGCATATATATACGAATTCCATTTGTGTTGCCTAGACGTTTGTGGTTGGGTTGGCCAATTTTTCATAATAGGATGCCGACAGATGATTAGTTAAGGAAATTTGGTATTGTTATGGTTTCTTGTTGCACTAAAAGCATCTATAATAAGGATAAAAGTGCATTCTCGTATGGTAAAATTTGTATTTTGTAAGAGGGTAAGTACAATAAGGTATTTTAAAAAAAAATTAAAAATTAATTCAAAAAAGTAAAAAAAAAAAATGGGCTTGGGGTTGGGGACCGCCCAATGTTAGGCGGGCTGGACCACGCCCAACCCATTTTCTAATTTCAACATTTAAAATAATTTTTATAAATGTCCAAATGTTGTGGGTCCCACATGCGGACGATCCAAGGGTCCATTTTTTTGGTAAGAAATTCTCCTCACTATGAAAAATTAGACCATTTTTTAGCTTATAATCCCATGAAAAAGTTGATTTTAAATTAACGGTGAGGAGATCATCCTTATTGAATAAAAAATCGTTGATTTCAACTAAAATTTTGATAGTGTTGGAAGTTTTAGAATGGACTGATTTTTTGTAAGGATGATCTAAATGATGAGGTAAATATCCTCTTAAAAAATAAACAATTGGATCGTCTTTGTGTCAGACCCACAATATTTAAACATCGAACATGTATTTTAAGAGATGTACAAAATGATTGCTTTTGGTAAGAGTTAAAAAACAAAGAAAGCTTTGGGCAGGGTACAACAACAGTTGAGCAGGGTCTCTTCCCCACGCATAAGTTAAGCAAGTAAAGACCCCGCCCAGCTGCTGGGTGGATCTCATGGCCCTTACCTAACTTTGGGCGGTTTTCTAGTCCATTGCGCAATGTTAAAATGCAAATCGATCTCCCTAAAGTATGCTGAATATGTATAGACTCGGCCTCTCGTATGACAAAATGCCAATTTACCCCCGTCCCTACTATGCTACATTTTTTTTGTAAAATTTACAATTTTTTTGCACTATTGTGGATGCTTGTTCCATCTTGTATGTAAAGCTATTTGGAAATAAGGCTCGTTTTGTCCCATCCTTTAGGTGTACTTTATTTTTCTTTCATTAATAAATTTTCCAATCCCTCTATGTACGTTTTGCCAAAAAAGAAAAAAGAAAAAAGAAAAATTATAACATAAAATAAGCTAAATAAATATAACAAGGGTATCAACATGTGCGTTGTGTTCTTTATATGTTGAGAATCTTATTACATTTAGATTTGAGAAGTGTATAATAAATAAGGTGGATAAAGCACGTAAGCTGGGTGGAAATACCTGCCTCATTTTCTAAGGCATGCTATGACAAACATATTCGGTTCATATATAGGGGAATTATTGTAATTTTTGAAAATACTAGTTTTCTGTTATTTTTTAAATGAATATACCCTAACCCCATGAGTAAGAAAGCAAACAAAAATAAGAGAAATCTGCATACATAATATTTTAGAGGAAAAAAGCTAAAATCGAAAAAACCTCTGAACCACACAAATTCACATTTATCAAAGTAATTTTGTAGTACAACTCTCATAAGCACTAACTCTCATCAGACATACATAAAATTAACATAGTAATGCTTATTTATTTATGAATCTTTGTGAGAAACAGTCTCACAAACAAACTAGGGAACCTTGTTTTAATCAAAATAGAAAACCTACTAAGTCTTCAATCATAGGGACCCTATACACAGTAGTCTAGGTCTAGAAGGAATCGACCCCGAAAAAAGGTATCACAATTGGTCGTGCCCCGACGGTGGCCCTGGGCAAAGGGCGACCTGTTTTGGCCAGTAGCTGCCGCGTGGCCTTCTAGGCGCCAATGGACTACTAGTTGTTCACTCTTCGTTGTTTGTCATGTTCACGTTGTGATCTGACTCCACATTTCTCAACAATCTCCTATTTGGAGACTAATCATCAATATGCTTTGTTGCCTTTGATTATTTCCATCTACATGCAATTCAACCTCTTTGTCTTTAAGATTTTAGACCAAGTGAAGCCAATCATAGCTTTAATTTCTAATGGTAACTACCTTTGGGAATATATCTGCAGGATTCTGACTTGTATGAATTGTGGATCCCATGACCGAAGTCTCGAGTCTGAGAACTAGGAACGAAGTAGGAAAAATAAGGACTACAACATATTTTGATTCTGTTTGTGGATAAAGTTGTAACCTTCTGCAACTGAGAAATCCAACTAACTGCTATACTGCCCATAGTATACACATATTATATGCCGTACTCCTTGATTTGTTAAATGTCACTGCTTAGAACAATATCGACATAACCCTGTAATTTCAAACCTTATTTGCTAAGTGTCACGGGCGGAACGGTTGACTAACAATATATGTGGTTACGCAACGAAAATTCTTTGTACCGTCTACCTATACGACACTACAAACTCCGGCCTCCTTGTCAATAGCTAGGGATAAATGCTTAATTTTGCATTATTTTTATATTAATTTCCCTCATAACTTTACTAATCTCTAGACGTCTTTACTCTTTATTATCTTTTTTCTGTTTTGTAGAAGCTTTGGGGGCAAAAACAACAAAAAGAGTTCAAAGAGGTGCAAGTTGAAACAAAAAAAATTACCTTGAGGACTTGGGAGCAAATATAAAAAAAGGGTTAGCAAAATAGAACAAAAGGACTACGGCTTTTTGGAAATTAGGTTAGATTACTTTGAAGAGAGGTTAGGAGTTTTTTGAAAAAAAAATACACGGCTGCTGCTTCTTCTTCTTCTTCTTCTTCGTGACGCATGAGAGAGAGATGGAGAGAGAGAAAGAGCTGTTGTGTATGCCCAAAAGAAGGCTGCCGCTACTGCTCTTATCCTTCTTCATACAAACTGGATTGGAGAGCTGCTGCTCCTTCTTTCTGATGCACAGAAGAGAAGCCTACTGCTGTTGTGCTTCTTCTTCTCCTTTACGCCCAAATCAGACGACTGGAACTGTTGTGCTGCTAGTGTTTGGGTTTTGGGCATCTTTGAGAAAAAAACGGAAGGTTGTTGCTACTGCTCTTCTCCTTTTTTTTGCACGAACAAACAGGAGGCTGCTGCTGCCGGTTTTCTCCTTCTTTTGATAAGCAGAACTACTGATGTTCTGCTTTGATTCTTGTTGCTGCTGTGCCAAACAGGGGTTATTGCTGTAGTTCTTCATGCCCAAAACAAGGGCGAATATGACGCAGCCACCATAGCCGTTCGCCAACTAATAAACCCTCTTTCCTTTTCTTTTTCGTTAGTTTTCTTTGATGAATTTATTTTTGAATCTCTTAAACATGTGTAGCTAGATTATTTCTTTGGTCAAGGGTGAATTTCAAAACCCTAGACATGGTTATTCGTTAATCAATTTCAGAATTTTTCTTTCATCTCTCGTTTGAAATTTGTTCATAGTCTACTGCTATATTTTCATGAATTGTTGTCTTGTTTATTTAGATGCGCAGCTAAATGATAATGATGGTGATTCGATAGCTAGTTTAAGGTTTTGATTCGTTTTGTCAAAATTTCTAAACAAAAGTAGCAAATTGTTATCAACGATTATTGGAGATTTTCTTTTGATTGCACGTGGAATATAACTCAAGATGAATAAATCGAGCTTGTGTGTTTATTGCTTGATTTAACCTATGTCTTTCTTGAATTATTGCTTTCATTAAATTAAATTTAGAAAGCTTGTTCTAGGTTATTTAATGGAAAGAGATTGAGTAGAGAACTTGTTTTATTCAACAACAAAGTAAGGAAGAATTAAGATAATCGAACTTGTGATTATTTTAGGGTTATTAATTTCAATAGAAAGTGAAAGATGATTCTGATTATTGACTATAAGTCATGTTTAGAGGTGGCGAATGATCCCCTATCCATACTTCTCATCATATTTACTTAATCTTTTAAATTCTGTTTTCTTAAATTCTAGTTTGCTGTTTATTTTCTTTTAATTTGTTTACATATCAAATCAAAACCAAATCCCCTCCCCCGAATTTTGTGTGCAACGTGTTTAGTGTGTCTGCAAGTTTTTAGTTATTTTTATTGAGTCTAAGTAGGTTTTTGAATTTCATTTTAATCTCTGGTCAGTTTAGATTCGTGTGTTGTTTTGTGTCAATAACTTATAAATCAGGAACAATCTTTCGCGGAATGACCCTTGATTACTACCATACTTAATAACGATCATACTTAGTGCAGAGATTTAAGTTATACACTTTTTAGTGTATCAATTTTGGCGCCGTGTCGCCAGAGATTATTTTTCCTAATTAATTCGTTATTTGTTTTTGTTTTTATTTTCTATTTTAGTATTTGTTCTAAATAGTTTTTGTTTTTATTTTCCTAAATATTTTATGAATGAATGTCCGAGCTTACTGGAGGAGTGGTAGATCAAAGGCTTAAAAGGATCTTGGAATTCACATCGTCTTATTTTAGGTCAAACGAGCAGTTTGCACCTTTTCCACCTTCACCATCATCTTCACATCCAATTTCCACACCACTTGAATTCACTCGAGCATTACATACTTCCCTTCCACCTAGTCCACCAAGGGACTCTTCAAACCAGTTAGTTAAAATCGAGCAAGAAGAGATGGCAGGGAACAATAGAACACTCAAGGAGTTGGCGGCACTAGATTTGGACCAGAAGCCTCTTTGCATTTAAAGTCCTCAACCTGAGGGTGCTTTTGAGCTCAAATCGGGAATGGTATATCTTCTACCAACTGTTCATGGTTTTGCAGGTGAAGATCCAAACAAGCACCTTAAGGAGTTTCATGTAGTGTGTTCAAGCATGAAACCAGTTGGCGTCTCTGAAGAGCAAACTAAGTTGAGAGCTTTTTCATTCTCCTTAGAAGACAACGCAAAGGAGTGGCTTTACTATCTACCATTCAGCACCATTACCATATGGAATGAGATGAAGAAACTCTTTTTTGAGAAGTATTTCCCTGCATCTAAGGCCACGAACATTAGGAAAGAAATATGTGGCATTTGACAATAACATGGAGAGAGTTTGTATGAGTATTGGGAGAGATTTAAGAAGCTATGTGCATCTTGCCCTCATCACCAAATTAGTGAGCAGCTCCTAATTCAATATTTTTATGAAGGACTTATGCTAATGGAGAGGAGCATGATTGATGCTACAAGTGGAGGAGCTTAAGTAGAAAAGATACCTATGGTAGCAAAGACTAAATAGCTAATATGGCGGCTAATTCACAACAGTTTAGCAACCGAATAGAATTGCCACCAAGGAAGGTGAATGAGGTTAGTGTTACATCTAACATTGAGCAACAACTAGCTAACCTCACCTCACTAGTTCAACAATTGGTTGTGGGTACTATTCAACAATCAAAGATGTGTGGAGTATGTTCTATGGTAGGTCATCCAACCGATATGTGCCCATCTTTGCAAGAAAATAATCTATAGCAAGTCAATGTTCTAGGAGGGTTTCAAGGGAAGCAGGTACAAAGACAGAAGTATGATCCTTTCTCTAATACTTACAATGTTGGATGGAGGGACCATCCTAATTCTAGCTATTCGGGAAATCATTAACAAGCTGCTCCTAATGCTAACTTCAATCATCCACCTGGCTTCAATCAACTAAGGCCGCAATAACCATATCAACTTCGGCCATAACTCATGTCTCAAGGCCAAAGTACATCTCTTGAGGATATAGTTAAATCTTTGGCTACTAACTCTTTGCAATTTCAACAGGAAGCAAAGCCAACTATCAAGAACTTGGAGATGCAAGTGAGCTAATTGGATAGTACTGTGGGCAGATTGGAAGCACAAGGATTTGGAAAACTTCCATCCCAAACCATGATCAATCCAAGAGAAAATGCTAGTTCTGTGACCTTGAGAAGTGGAAAAACTTGAGGGAGCACCAAAAGCACCAAAAAGAACAAGGGCAACTGTGGATGAGACAAAACAGGATAGAGATTCAGCTTGTGAAAAGGATGAGGCCACAACTCCTATTGAGGCTTCTTCAGCACCTAGGGTAATTTTTAAGGTTCCTAATTCTACTAATGTTTCTTCTCCACCTTTTCTTAGCCGGTTTGCAAAGTCTAATAAAGAAGAATATGAAAAAGAGATTTTGGAAACCTTTCGCAAAGTACAAGTGAATATACGTTTTTTAGATGCCATTAAATAAGTACCACGCTACGTAAAATTCCTCAAAGAGTTGTGCACCACCAAACGTAAATTAAAGGGTGATGAGAAAGTAAGAGTGGGGGAGAATGTATCCGCTGTTTTACTAAGGAAGCTTCCCCCAAAATGCAAAGATCCAAAAAATTTCACCATACCATGCACAATCAGCAACACTAGGTTTGAAAAAGCTATGTTAGATTTAGGAGCATTTATTAATGTCATGCCTTATTCCATTTATGCTTCTTTAAATCTTGGTTTACCTAAGGAAACTGGCGTAGTTATTCAACTCGCCGATCGTTCTAACGCTTATCTGAAAGGTGTTTTGGAGGATATTTTAGTGCAGGTGAACGAGTTAGTTTTTCTGCTAATGTCTATGTTCTTGAGATGGAGGATGACTCATCTCTCATGCCGACATCGTTACTCTTAGTTAGGCCATTCATGAAAACTGCCCGAACTAAATTAGATGTTTATGATGAAACTCTAACCATGGAATTTGATGGTGGGGTTATTCGTTTCAATATTTTTGAGGCAATGAGGTATCTAAGTGATTTGCATTCTTGTTTTTCAGTTGACTTACTTGATTCTTTAGTGCAGCAACTCTTTGAGTTAACTAGTGGGGATGCATTGGAGATCACCATTAAAAAAAGCCTTGAGTTAGAAGATCCCAAAAAGCCAAGAAGGGATGTGTAAGTTTGTGACAACATTGAGGAGACCGTGACATCTTTAGAGTTATTGCCGAAAGTTCCAAATAGGTACAATATTTCTTTTATGTCTTTGCCTTTGTCTAATGAGAAACTTTTACCTTATGTAACGCAGTCCCCTACCTTGGAGCTTAAACCTCTTCCGGAGCATCTTTAAATACATGTACTTAGGTGAGGAAGACACGTTGCCAGTTATCATTGTAAAGGACCTCTTGGCATTGCAGGAAGAGAAGCTAATCCGTGTGTTGAAAGACCATAAAATGGCTATAGGCTGGACAATAGCTGATATAAAAGGGATTAGTTATTCCATGTCCATGCACTGAATTTTGCTTGAGGATGAAGCAAAACCAACCAGAGAAGCTCAACGTCGATTGAACCCTCCAATGATGGAGGTTGTGAAGAAAGAAATCTTGAAATTACTAGATGTTGGCGTGATCTACCCTATTTTGGACAGTAAATGGGTGAGCCCGATCCAAGTTGTTCCAAATAAATCCAGTATCACTGTGGTTAAGAATGAGGAGAATGATTTAGTACCAAATCACGTCCAAACTGGTTATAATTAGATCGTAATTGCACCGGGAGACCAAGAGAAGACAACATTCACTTGCCCCTTTGGAACATTTGCCTATCGACGCATGTTATTTGGCCTTTGCAACACTTCTGCTACTTTTCAACGGTGTATAGTTAGTATATTTTTAAATTATGTTGAAAATATCATAGAGGTTTTTATGGATGATTTTAGTGTCTACGGTGACTCTTTTGACAAATGTTTAGATAACCGTACACTTGTTCTTAAACGCTGCATGGAAACTAACCTTGTGCTTAATTGGGAGAAATGTCATTTTATGGTAGATCAATGTATAGTTTTAGGTCATATCATTTCTACTAAGGGAATAGAAGTAGATAAATCTAAGATAGATGTAACGCCCCGTACCCCAAAATACAAGGGACATTACCATCAGTCTACCGCGAGACTCAATTCCGGCAGAGTCTCCCCTGTAAACTGGACCTTTCGTCACCTAATAGACACGGTGCATATAATAATTTACGCAACGGAAGCAAATTTAAACAAGGATATGCACTACAAATTTGCCACCCATTTTTTTTTCTCAACTCAACTGAAATCCCAACGAAGTAGGACCAGGAGGAACCTGCAACAACTACGACATTCACATTTC
>MVGT01000479.1:82187-150365 GCA_002174775.1 Macleaya cordata | reverse complement strand
CCCCCCCTCTTTCTTCCTGGTTTTCTTCTTCCTTTCTCTCTGCTCTCTCTCACGTTTCTCTCTTGCTCTCTCTCTCTCACGTTTTCTCTCTTACTCTCTTTTATTTTCTTTCTTCCCAAAATACTAACTAAAATATATACTATATATATATATTCATATATGTTCAAAACAGATTTTTTTTTTGTTTTTTTTTGTCTTAAACAACATACTACTAATATATATCTATACATATATCTATATATATATCAAATTCAGATTTTTTTTTTGTTTTAAACAAAATACTACCATTTTCACTAATACCCTTGTTATAGGTATAACCCCTTATTATAAATTTTTTTTTGCTAAACACCTAATATTACCAATACTACAAGTAAATATTACTAATGCTAATGATATTAATATTATTAGCAATAGATTTTCTTTTTTTTTGTTAGCGGGGTCCCACAATAGATCTTGTTCACTCTTTACGACTTCCTACAAGTGTGAGGGAGGTTCGTTATTTTCTTGTCCATGCAGGATTTTATCCAAGATTTTTCAAAAATTGCAAGGCCCTTATGCAGATTGTTATAGAAGGGACTGGCATTTGAATTCAACAAAGAGTGCAAAGAAGAATTTGAGCGGTTGAAAGAGCTCTTGACCACGACTCTTGTCATTCAGCCACCAGATTGAAGCCATCCATTTAAGTTGATGTGCGACGCGAGTGATTATGCCGTGGGGCAGTTTTGGGGCAGTGAGTTGGCAACCTTCCTCATGCCATCTATTATGCATCCAAGACCTTGAATGATGTACAACTTAACTGCTCCACAATTGAAAAAGAACTCCTAGCGGTTATTTTTTCTTTAGAAAAGTTTCGTTCCTATTTAATTGGCATTAAAGTAACCGTGTTTTTTGATCATGCAGCTATTAGGTAGGTCACTAAAAAGGATGCAAAGTCGAGGCTTATAAGGTGGATACTCCTCTTGCAAGAGTTCAATCTAGACATCAAAGACATGAAAAGTAGTGAAAATCTGGTTGCAGACCACCTTAGCTACCTTATTCATGATGAAGATACGCTTCCTTTGCAAGAAAACTTCCTGGATGAGCAGTTACTTACTGTAGCAACTTCGACCCTTTGGTATGCGGACATAGTAAATTATTTGGTCACCAAACAGATGCCAGATGATTTAACTCGTGCTCTAAAGTATAAATTGAAAAAGATCGCAGGGCAGTATGTGTGGGATGACCCATATTTGTGGAAGCATTGTGCGGATCAAATAATAAGAAAGTGTGTATCTAATTCTGAATTCTCTTCTATACTTACTTTCTGTCATTCTTATGCATATGGGGGGCACTTTGGAGCAAAATGAATGGCTCTCAAGGTACTTGAGACTGGATTTTATTGTCCTATGTTATTCAAAGATGCATTTATCTTCTGTAAATCTTGTGACCGTTGTCAAAGAACAGGTAACTTAGGTGCACGGAATCAAATGCCTCAAAAACCTATACTCATTGTTGAAATCTTTGATGTTCAGGGTGTTGATTTCATGGGACTTTTTCTTTCTTCGTATGGTAATCTTTACATACTTCTTGTTGTTGATTATGTGTCCAAATGGGTGGAAGCAAAAGCCACCTGAACTAATGATTCTAAAGTGGTTGCAGATTTTGTGAAGACTAACATTTTTGCAAGGTTTGGAATACCAAAAACTATAATCAGCGATAAAGGTAGCCATTTTTGCAACCGATCATTTGAAGCCTTGTTGAGGAAATAAACATTATATATAAGGTCTCCACACCATACCACCCACAAATAAGTGGGCAAGCTAAAGTTTCAAACTGTGAAGTTAAGTCAATCCTTGAAAAGACTGTCAAACCAAATAAGAATGATTGGAGTTTGTGACTCGATGACGCACTTTGGGCGTACAGGACAGCATTTAAAACACTAATCAAAATGTCCCCATTTCGGCTTGTGTATGATAAGCCGTGTCACCTCCCTGTTGAGTTAGAGCACAAGGCTTTTTGGGCGGTGAAGCAATGTAATGTGGAGATGGATACTGCGGGTGAACAAAAAAAACTCTAACTAAATGAGCTTGAGGAAATCAAAAACGATGCCTATGAGAGTTCACGGATCTACAAAGAGAAAACTAAGGCATTTCATGATAAGATGATCTCAAGGAAGGACTTTGTGGTTAGACATAAAGTTCTTCTATTCCATTCACGCCTTAAGTTTTTTCCCAATAAATTACGTTCTCGATGGGTTGGACCTTTTACTATTACTAATGTTTTTCCGTATGGTGCAGTGGAAATTCGAAGTTTGAAGACGGATAAGAAGTTCAAAGTAAACGCACATAGACTAAAGCCTTATCATGAACCTTTTGTGATGCACAATGTGAAGGAGGTACTTCTCAACGAACCAACGTCTCTTAATGGATAAATGGGGGTACAAGTCAGGCTGAAGACACTAAACCAAGCGCTAATTGGGAGGCAACCCAAAGTATGGAGGAAAATTACAACCGTGGAGAGCATGCTATATTCAGATTTGCTCTCTCTTACTTTTACTCTTCATTATTTGATTCATTGCTTGTTTTATTTTAGTTTCTCAAAAAAATAATTGTCAGGCTAAGGACATTAAACTTAGCACTTGTTGGGAGGCAACCCATGCAATTTTTGGGCACTGATTCGCTTCATGGCAATCTCTTTCCTTATACCTATATTTATTTCAGCATATCTTTTATGTCCATGCTATTCATAGACTTATATTTAGGAACATTGAGGACAATGTTTGATTTAAGTTTAGGGGTAAGGGAGAAAAATTAACTTTTTTTTGTGTCCATGAGTTTCAAAATTGAATAAAGTTCATGTTGATGATGTGAATTAAGAGTTTTGTGATCTTAACATAGTGATTTTTGGTTTCCTAATAAATTTTGAAATTTTAGTTTATTATACTATCCATTTGCTAAAAGTTTTTTAGAAAAATCAAGTCTTAGAGAAATTCTTGCACATAGCCACATTAATGTAATCTAAGTGAAGATTGAGCCCAACTAAGAGATCCTGAATAATTATTAGTGGAGACTTATTTTTATTTACCTAGTATGAGTTTGTTGGCCTTTCATTGTCCGTTGAGAGTTCTCTTCTGCGCTAATTCTGAGAAGAATGAAGAGCTACTCAATCTCACAGTTATTTTTTGGTACTTTCTTTGATCTCATGAGTACCACAATTTTTCAACCACTAAGGGTGACATTAGGATTGCAAAAATCTTAGGGTGTGTTTGTTTTTGCTGACTCGGAGATCTGAAATCTGACTCGGATCTGATTCGGGTCGAGTCAGATTTCAGACCGTTTGTTTTTTATTTTTTAAAAATCTGCTTTGCTAGCTGACTCAAATAAACATCTGACTCAGAGGTGATTAAGATGTCTCCCACTCAGGTATAATTTTGTGCCTGACTCATTTCACATCCATCTGAGTAGAATAAAAAGATAATTCTACCCCCACGATTTTAAAGACAAAAAATCGAAAATTCCAACTTTCCTCATTTCCTCTATCGTGTTTCTCCATGAAAAATCCTAGGGAGCTCTAGATGAAGCCCTAGAGCACTGCAGATACGATCTTCGAGCTCCAGATGAAACCCTAGAGCGCTGTAGATCTTCTCTCTCGGTAACTCTCGCTGATCTTCTCTCTCGATGACTCTCTTTGATCTTCTCCTCAGGAGAGCCTGCCTTCTCTATTCATCTTTATTTCTGTTGTAAGGGTTTTTTGAAGAAAAATTTTAGGATTTCTGTGGAGAGGAGTTGCAGCTGTGGTATTTGATTTGATTCATCTCCATTTCTGTGCTAAGGTTTTCTTAAAGTAAAATTTTAGGGTTTGAGGTTTAGATTTCTATATCTAAATGCCTCTAGATTTAAAATTTCATCAGTGGTTTTTTATTATAGGTCTATCGGCAACAAGCAGGCACAATCGAGCAAACACACACACACACATCTCTCTCTCGTCTGAGTAGGTACCGGCAACAAGCAGGTACCGGTAATTTTCTCACTTTCTCTCTCTGAACTGCACTCTAACCTCACACCACCATCGCCACCTTAATGCCTATTATTTGTTCTTTGTTAGTGATGAACTAAAACCCTAAGTTGACCTTTGCTTTACAAAATCCCCAAATTGATATTGGTTTGTGTTTTGTTACGTTTTCTCAAGTTAAGGATAATTTAGGTTTAATTATTTTAGTACTAATCGATTTATGCCGATATAAGAAACAATCAACCAATTTATTGTAACTTTTTAGGTTTGGTTTGTCCATAGTTTTAGAAACTTGATCTATTTTGATTCAGAATCACATTTGCATGTCCAATAGCTTATATTTGAATTGACAGTCCTTGTGTTTCCTTGCAGTTCAGAAGCTACAAGGTCACGTGCAAAGTTGCTAGCAGATGAAGTTGGTTCGTGGCACCTTCATGTTTCCATAGATTCCGTTGTTTCTGCCTTACTATCCTTGTTCCAGACACTTACAGGAAATTGCTCACGTTATAAGGTAAATCTTTGAGTAACTAGATTACTATTTCTCTACAAATATATGTGCTTGTATTTGTACTTCAAGTCAGAGTACGTTTAATTTCATCAAACCTACAAATTAATTAAAATGATCTAGTAGTAGATCTTAATTAATTTCAAGAAAATGGAATCAATTTCCAACTAATTAATTTAATTAGCTTCAAAAATCATGAAACCCAATAACAATGTTCATCACAACATCAGTACTGAATATATAAGATATTACAGATTTGAATTCTGAATCAATTGATATATATAAAAAATCTGTGAAAATGATAAGTTTTATATATGTATGTACCTTGTTCTTTATCTAGAGAGAGATACCAGGTTTGCCCATCTGCAGATGTTTTGAAATGATTTTCAGACCACATTATCTCAAAATTCTCTTCAAAAGAGGACCCATCTGCTGCTTCAGAGATTGAAAAAATAGAAGAAGAAGGTACAATACTGAGAAGAAGAATGGCTAATGGAGAAACCCTTATTTCCATTTTGGTCCTTGATTTAGGGGAACAGAGAGAGAGAGAGGGGCCTTGGAGAGAGAGAATAGATAGGTTTCTCAACTGGATAGCTGAGTAGCAAATGGGTTATAAAGGGGTCAGTTTCTCAGTCTTTTGAGAATGCTCTGTATTCTGTCTTATGTAGGCTATAGTCTGTAGTCTGTACAGACAAAATGGTATAATTGGAAATGAACTTTGTTCTTAAATTTATTTGAGGATGTCGATTTTCAGGTCTTGATTTGATTTTTTTTTGGTATTATTATTTCTTATCTAGTTTGCTCTCTTTAATATGTGGAAACTGCTTAAAATGTGCATTCGTTCAACATAGAATGCTCTCTCTCTAGATTTCTGCACTTAATATAGATTTTTCTCTCTAGATTGGATTTGTTTGATACATACATGAAAGAATCAATATTGGTAGCACAGAAAATCAATGAGTAATGTTTGAGTCTGACTTGGTCAAGGTAATTTTGGCCTAGCTTGGCCGTTGAGAGACTAATATTAGACTGAGTTAAGTCTTGATCAGTTGTTGTGTGCCCTTCGTCAACAGGCTAGCCTGATATGGAGATGACTCGCCTTAGTTAACTCGGTATCCGATGATTTTCGTATCCATGATCAGTTCCAAGTTATGTTCTTATAGTAGTTGTCATGTTTCTCAGAGCATGTATTTAATTGCCTTGAACATGCTTATAAGAGTTTAAAAGGATTCAAGACATGAGAGTAGGTAACTGCATTTTGATGATGAATTGGACTTATTACACTGATCAACTAGGTCTGCTCATAAGAGTTGGGTGGGACCAGTTGCCTAGGGCTAAAACATCTACTAGGTCCAGTGAGTAGTAGTCACCCAATTGCATGTTCAGAAGTGGCACCACGTCTTCAAAGAATTCCTGCAAACACATTGAAGATGCGTTAGTAGAAAATGAAAAAGCTCAACAACATGTTAACTTAGTAGTTAAAACTACATGTTAGTTTTTTTTTTTAGGGTAACTATATGTTAGTTACAATCTGAAGAAATAAATTCTACGCCCTTAAATCTAGTCTATATTACAACAAAATACCATCATTTAAAAGAACAACCATCATTTAAAAGAGATCGTAATAATAAGAAGAATTCTTCCATGTTCCAAAAGATTACATATTCAACAAAAAACTAATCATTCACCTGAACCATGACACTTATATATGCAATTTGAAGTAATTTGCTAAAGTTTGAAGCTAAGAAAGTAGATGATATACCACAGGAAACTGTGCAGGAAAGGGAAGCATCCTCCTTCGAGTCTTGACATGAAACATTTTGTCCTCATTGTTGTTTAAGTGTAGTTTTTAGATTGTATATCTATAAACTAGTTAACAAGTAGTACTAGTTGTAGTGTTATTTTGTTTATATATATATATATATATATATATATATATATGAACAAACCTATGTGAACTCTATAGATTTATTTAAGAATATTTTAAGTCTTTGGTTTGATTTCATTTGATTATTTAATTATTATATAGTGATATATTTGTGAACTAGTGATGTCAATGGGTTTAACGTATGAGTTTTTTAAAGTATGAGTCATAAGCTTAGCAGTGACTGATGCTAATGTCTTTTGAACAGGACAAACTAGAGACATTGGATCTAAGTTTGCTGCCCTTGGAGCTAATTCTCTTGATACGGTATGCAAAACTGATTGATTTGTGGTATGATGAAAAATGCTTTAATCTGAATTGTTTTATGCATAAACTATTCTTTGATGTTTTTTAGGGGATTTGCCATAATTATGCATATAGATGGATTTTTATTAAGTTGTCTAGATTGTTTTTTAACACTGTAAGTATGGGTAGTAGTTTTCACCCTTAAATCTAAGATGTTATCATGAAATTCGCTGCAGATTTTGTGATATTAGTAGCACTTATTTTTTAGGTATGGCTAATGATGAATCCTCGGAGACTGGAGGAAGCAAGAGTGGAAAGGAAAACAATGATGAGGAAGAAACCAGTGACAAACTGATTGATTTGTGGTATGATGAGATGTTTTAATGTTTATACTAGATAATTTGGATGATGACATTGGTGTTTTTTGAAATATAATTTGGATGATGATGTTAGGTTTATTTTGTGATGTGTTAATACTTTTAGTTGATAATTTGGATGATGACGTTGGTGTTTTTTGAAATATTTTCTTTGAAGGTTTAATACTTCTATACACGTAAATATGCATATTAGTTTTATATATGATATATGTGTGTTTATCAGGTGTGTATAAGCTTTGTTTACAGAGGAGACTCTGTCGAATTTGAGTCTTATCTGTGATGATATTAGCATATAACGTGATGATGTGATTGCTAAATGGAAATTTTATTTTGTCCAGTTGTCAATAAAAAATGAAGACCTTGGTATCTTTATTTGTAGCACTTTTTTTGTTACTTAAGCAACTTAAGGAACCTAGACGTGTACGCCAAAGGTTATGTGATTCAAGTCTTCCAGGCAATAACTATACGAAGGAGCTTTTGGATGGTTCATCAAAACGTATGTATGAGCTTCTAAGGATGAACAAGTCTTCTTTCATCACATTGTGTGACCTTTTTCGTTCTAAGGGGTTACTCAGTAATAGTAAACATGTTAGTGTAGAAGAGAAAATGGCGATGTTTTTGAAGACCATTGGCCATAATTCAAGGAACCGGGATATCCAAGATCGATTCCAACATTCGGGCGAGACAATTAGTAAATATTTCCATGAAGTGTTGGATGCAATGATACGTTGGTCTGAAGAAATTTTAGTTCCACCTGCAAACCTATTTGACAAGCCAACAGTAATTCGAACTCATCGACGTCTTAGAGAAGGCGCCTTCAAAGGAGCTATTGGAGCATTGGATGGTACTCTAATTAGTGCAAGTGTTCCACTTGATAAACAAACTCCTTATAGAGGAAGGGGTCGAGGACAATGTTGTCAAAATGTCATGGCTATATGTGATTTTGATATGAGATTCATATATGTGGTGGTTGGTTGGGAAGGCACAGCACATGACTCGAGGGTCTTGAATGAGGCAGTGCGTGATCCAACATTTAAATTTCCGATGCCTCCTCAAGGTAAGTTAGCTTCTATATTATAGGAAATAATCATCTTTTCATTTTGTTGTACATACTTTTATTGATTTTTTTCTCTTGATGTAGATATGTATTACTTGTGTGATGCTGCATATGCACACACTAGAGGTTTTATGTGTCCTTATCGTGGCACAAGATATTGGTTGCAAGATTTTCGAAGAGGAGGTCGTGCTAGAGGGAAAGAGGAGATATTTAATCATGCACATGCTCGACTAAGGAATGTGATTGAGAGGACATTTGGTGTTTTGAAAGCCAGGTTTTCGATTTTGCAACAAATGCCCCCATATAGTTTAGAAATCCAAAGGGATATAGTTGTTGCATGCATGGCGGTACACAATTTTTTGCGCCAAGTTTCATTGAATGATCCATTGTTTCAACAGTTTGATGATGATGAAATTGAGGTATGTAACGAGACAGAAAATGGTGCAAATGAGGCGGAAATTCCACCAAATTTACCCCATATTTTTGGACGACAAGAGCAAAACTATATGATCGAGTTACGTGACAAAATTGCAAATGAACTATGTGGCAGAGGAAATGATATTAGGCAGTAGAAGAAAATGTAATGGAATTATTTATGTTAAAGTTCTATGGGTGTTTTGATTACTGGAATTATAAAATTATTGTCTTTGTTTGAATTGTTAATTAATGAGGATAATTATATGGACGACATTATCACTTATATAACTTGATTGAAATATTGGATTTGCAAGAACCTAAGAATGAAAAAAAAAGAGAAAAGAAGAAAACATTCACTAGCTATCTCTATTGAAGCTCCAGCTATAATACACAGAAGGGTAAAATTGTCAACAAGAAGATGAGTCAGATGAGTCAGATGAAAAAAAAACAAACATTTTTTTTAATAAGTCAGATGAGTCAGATTCAGATGAGAGATTCAGATGAGTCAGATCAGATGAGCCAGATCAGACAAGTCATATTTTAAAAAAAAAAAAACAAACACAGCCTTAATCTTGTAGTTTGAGATGATACATGACATACCTCTCTTGACTTGATAAATGATAATAGGTCAATTAGGTTTCACCTTCATTACTATCTAAAAATCTATCATCTTTCCACTAGTGACTTTTCTAGCCTTCACCCCATTACCTCTACATCATAACAATTTTTCATTCATTGTTTCTGGGAAGTGTATAGGGATGATCCAGGAAAAGAAAATAAGAAGGACAATGTGTGTTTATTCAATATATGCCTCCAACTGAGTTATGTCAAGATCAAGTTCTACATTCAAGAAGTGGTGATTTTTCTTCTACAAAGAATATAAAAAAAATAAAAAAGAAGACGTCAAATTCATAATGGTTCAAGTTACAGAACAACTGAATAAAAGGTGAAGATGTAGAATTCAAAATGTGTCCGACTTAAAGATTCAAGGCCCCAATCTTCTCAGAAATTTTTTACCCATCAACCATTTCTATCATACCTCATCCCATTTTACCCATTATAGGAGCCTATTGGATATTAAGAAATGAGAGGTTAGATTATTGATCAGGTGAGAAGTTTAGTGAGCATCCCCATCCTCAATGTAATGGTTGATATTCCTTTCTATAAGTTCAGTCCTCTGAAAATAGTTCATTCTTCAATATATGTGTGAGTCCTTTGTTTTATGCTTGATTCATGCTCACATATAAGAGTGAAACAATTCTAAGTGTTTTATTTTTGAGGGTATAACCATGAGGCTGAAGTCGAGGCAAAATGTATTAGGAAGGTGATCAAGGTTGTGGCTTTCTCAGAACTAAAATTGCACTCTTATTGGCTATTTACTTCTGACTCATAGGCTTGAGTATTTATAAAAGGTTTTTAGTATTCGAATAGTGTCCTAAACTTTAATTCATGTTTATTATCTTGTTAAAAATCTCATTGTTAATTGCATATATTTCTGATTCGATACATTAATTTTTATGAAACAATATTGTGAACCATGTTTTATTTTGAACTTATAATTTTATGGGTAGATTAACTGCAAACCCTCACGGGACAATACTCGTCCACTAGGGGTAACCTAGGGGTTTAACGGCTTGTTGCACATGTTAAGTGCAACCGTGATTCCTACGAAAGTGGTTAAGGTTTTATTGTTTTCATTAGGTTTAGTTTTAGTTTTGCTCGAGGACTAGCAAAAAGCAAGTGTGGGGGAATTTGATAAATGCTTAATTTTGCATTATTTTCATATTAATTTCACTCATAACTTTACTAATTTTTGGACTTCTTTACTCTTTATTATCATCTTTTCTATTTTGTAGAAGCTTTGGGGCAAAAACAACAAAAAGAGTTCAAAGAGGTGCAAGTTGAAACAAAAAAATTGCCTTGAGGACTTGGGAGCAAATATATAACAAATGGTTAGCAAAACAAAACTAAAGGAGTACGGCTCTTTTTAGAAATTAGGTTAGATTACTTTGAAAAGAAGTTAGGCATTTTTTGAAAAAAAATACATGGCTGCTTCTTCTTCTTCTTGTTCTTGACGCATGAGAGAGAGAGAGAGAGTTGTTGTGTACGCCCAAGAGAAGGCCATTGTGCTTCTTCTTCTCCTTCACGCCCAAATCAAAGGGCTAAACTATTGTGCTACTAGCGTTTGGGTTTTAGACATCTTTGAGAAGAAAACGGAAGGCTGTTGCTGCATCTCTTTTCCTTCTTTTTCACACGAACAAACAGGAGGCTGCTGCTGCTGGTTTTCTCTTTCTTTTGACAAGCAGAACTGCTGCTATTCGGCTTCGATTCTTGTTGTTACTGTGCCAAAAAAGGGGTTATTGCTATTGTTCTTCGTGCCCAAAACAGGGGCGAATACGACTCAACCACCATAGTCGTTCGCCAACCAATAAACCCTCTTTCCTTTTCTTTTTCGTTAGTTTTCTTTAATGAATTTATTTTTGAATCTCTTAAACATGTGTAGCCAGATTATTTCTTTGGTTAAGGGTGAATTTCAAAACCCTAGACATGATTATTGGTTAATCAATTTCATAATTTTTCTTTCATCTCTCTTTTGAAATTTGTTCATATTCTACTGCTATATTTTTCATAAATTGTTGTCTTGTTTATTTAGATGCGCAAGTAGATGATAATGATGGTGATTCGATAGCTAGTTTATGATTTTGATTCGTTTTCTCAAAATTTCTAAACAAAAGTAGCAGATTGTTATCAACGATTATTGGAGATTTTCCTCTTAAAAAATAAACAATTGGATCGCCTTTGTGTCGAACCCACAATATTTGGACATCAAACATGTATTTTAAGAGATGTACCAAATGATTGCTTTTGGTAAGAGTTAAAAAACAAAGAAAGCTTTAGGCGGGGTACAACAACAGTTGGGCGGGGTCTCTTTCCCACGCATAAGTTAAGCAAGTAAAGACCCCGCCCAGCTTCTGGGTGGGTCTCCTGGCCCTTACCTAACTTAGGGCGGTTTTTCAGTCCACTGCTTAATGCAAAAATGCAAATCGATCTCCCTAAAGTATGCTGAATATGTATAGACTCAGCCTCTCATATGACAAAATGCCAATTTACCCCCATCCCTACTATGCTACATTTTTTCAAATTTTAAATTTTTTGCACTACTGTGGATGCTTGTTTCATCTTGTATGTAAAGCTATTTGGAAATAAGGCTCGTTTTGTCCCATCCTTTAGGTGTACTTTATTTTTCTTTCATTAATAAATTTTCCCATCCCTCTATATAGGTTTTGCCAAAAAGGAAAAAAGAAAAATTATAAAAAAAAATAAGCTAAATAAAATATTACAAGGGTATCAACATGTGCATTGTGTTCTTTATATGTTGAGAATCTTATTACATTTAGATTAGAGAAGTGTATAATAAATAAGGTGGATAAGGCACGTAAGCTGGGTGGAAATACCTGCCTCCTTTTCTAAGGCATGCTAGGACAAACAAATTCGGTTCATATATAGGGGCATTATTGTAATTTTTGTAAATACTGGTATTTTGTTATTTTTGAAATGAATATACCCTAACCCCACGAGTAAGAAAGCAAATAAAAATAAGAGAAATCTGCATACATAATATTTTAGAGGAAAAAGCTAAAATCGAAAAAACCTATAAACCACACAAATTCACATTATCAGAGTAATTTTGTAGTACAACTCTCATAAGCACTAACTCTCATCAGACATACATAAAATTAACATATTAATACTTATTTATTTATGAATCTTTGTGAGAAACTGTCTCACAAACAAACTAGGGAACCTTGTTTTAATCCAAATAGAAAACCTACTAAGTCTTCAATCGTGGGGACCATATACACAGTAATTTAGGTCCTGAAGGAATCGACGCCCAAAAAAGGTATCACAATTGGTTGCGACTCGACAGTGGACCTGGGCAATGGGCGACCTATTTTGGCCAGTAGCTCCGACCGGCGGCTCCTGTGTGGCCTTCTATGCGGCCATAGACTATTAGTTGCTCACTCTTCATCGTTCGTCATGTTCACCTTGTGATTTGACTCCACATTTCTCAACAATCTCCCATTTGGAGACTGGTTATCAATACACTTTATTGCCTTTGATTATCTCCATCTTCATGCAATTTAACCTCTTTGTCTTCAAGATTGTAGACCAATTGAAGCCAATCATAGCTTTAATTTCCAATGGTAACTACCTTTAGGAACATATCTGCAGGATTCTGACTTGTATAAATTGTGGATCCCATGACCGAAGTCCCGAGTCTGAGAACTAGGAAAGAAGTAGGAAAAACAAGGACTACAACATATTTTGATTCTATTGTGGAAAAAGTTGTAACCTTCTGCAAATGAGAAATCCAACTAACTGCTATACTACCCATAGTATACGCATATTATATATGTCGCACTCCTTGATTTGTTAAATGTCTCTTCTTAGAACAATATCGACATAACCCTGTAATTTCAAACCTTATTTGCTAAGTGTCACGGGTAGAACGGTTGACCAACAATATATGTGGTTACGCAATGAAAATTCCTTATACCATCTACCTATGCAACACTATAAACTCCGGCCTCTTAGTTAATAATCAGTGATAAGTGCTTAATTTTGCATTATTTTTATATTAATTTCCCTTATAACTTTACTAATTTTTGGACTTCTTTACTCTTTATCATCTTCTTTTCTATTTTGTAGAAGCTTTGGGGGCAAAAACAACAAAAAGAATTCAAAGAGGTGCAAGTTGAAACAAAAAAATTGCCTTGAGGACTTGGGAGAAAATATAAAAAAAAGGTTAGCAAAAAAGAACAAAAGGAGTAGGCTCTTTTTGGAAATTAGGTTAGATTACTTTGAAGAAAGGTTAGGCGTTTTTTGAAAAAAAAAATACACGGCTGCTTCTTCTTGTTCTTGTTCTTGAAGCATAAGAGAGAGAAAGAGAGAGAGAGAGAGAGAGAGAGAGAGCCGATGTGTACGCCCAAGAGAAGGCTGCTGCTCTTCTCCTTCTTTATACGAACTGGATTAGAGAGCTGCTGCTCCTTCTTCTTGACGCACATAAGAGAAGTCTACAACTGTTGTGTTTCTTCTTCTCCTTCATGCCCAAATCAGAGGGCTGGAACTGCTATGCTGATAGTGTTTGGGTTTTAGGCATCTTTGAGAAGAAAACGGAAGGTTGTTGCTGCAGCTCTTCTCCTTCTTTTTCACACGAACAAACAGGAGGCTGTTGCTGCCGGTTTTCTCCTTCTTTTAACAAACAGAACTGCTGTTGTTCTGCTTTGATTCTTGTTGCTGCTGTGCTAAAACAGGGGTTGTTGCTACTATTCTTCACGCCCAAAACAGGGGCGAATACGACTCAGCCACCATAGTTGTTCGCCAACCAATAAACCCTCTTTCCTTTTCTTTTTCGGTAGTTTTCTTTGATGAATTTATTTTTGAATCTCTTAAACATATGTAGCTATATTATTTCTTTGGTTAAGGGCGAATTTCAAAACCCTAAACATGGTTATTAGTTAATCAATTTCAGAATTTTTCATCCGTCTCTTTTTTAAAATTTGTTCATATTCTACTGCTATATTTTTCATGAATTGCTCTCTTGTTTATTTAAATGTGCAGCTAGATGATAATGATGGTGATTCGATAGCTAGTTTAGGGTTTTGATTCGTTCTATCAAAATTTCTAAACAAAAGTAGCAGATTGTTATCAACGATTATTGGAGATTTTCGTTTGATTCCATATGGAATATAACTCAAGATGAATAAATTGAGTTTGTGTGTTTATCACTTGATTTAACCTATGTCTTTCTTGATTTAGAGAGCTTGTTCTAGGTTATTTAATGGAACGAGATTTAGTAGAGAACTTATTTTACTCAACAACAAAGTAAGGAAGAATCAAGATAATCGAACTTGTGATTGTTTTGGGTTATTAATTTCAATAGAAAGTGAAAGATGATTCTGATTATTGACTATAAGTCATGTTTAGAGGTAGCGAATGATCCCTTAACCATACTTCTCATCATATTTACTTAACCTTTTAAATTCTGTTTTCTTAAATTCTAGTTTTGCTATTTGTTTTCTTTTAATTTGTTTACATATCGAATCAAAACCAAATCCCCCCCAAATTTTGTGTGCAATGTGTTTAGTGTGTTATTAGTGTGTCTGCAAGTTTTTATTTGTTTTTGTTGAGTCTAAGTAGGTTTTTGAATTTCATTTTAATCTCTGGTCAGTTTAGATTCGTGTGCTATTTTGTGTCAATAACTTATAAATTAGGAACAATCTTCTGCGAGAATGACCTTTGCTAACTACCATACTCAATAACGATCATACTTAGTGCAGGGATTTAAGTCATACACTTTTTAGTGTATCAGTCAGCCTCATAAACCATCTCGATTTAATTCAAGATCCTCTGATCATCTTGCACCAGCATAGTAGGGCAATTCGAACACCCAACTAGAGCAACGCTCATATGTCAGCCTACGAGTCACTTCATTGTATCCTATGGCACTCATCTATTAGGTAGGATTCACTGTCTTTATAGTACAGGGAAAGATAACCATGAATAAATGTCCACCTGGCCAGGTCGACATTACTCGAACTTCACATATGACCCATAAGCTTCCTTTGTCTAGAAGCATCAAGGCTCAAACCAAGCATATGCATATGCGAGGTCCCATCTTGGCAAAGGTTTAGCGTAGCAACATTGGGCGCAAACATGCAATGTACACACATCCAACATGATAGAGTCATAACTCCCCATATACTATGTCAAACTGTACTACACCACCATAGATAGCTCAACACAGTGAACGCAAGCATATCCACAAGCATACCAAGATATAGTTTCAGATAACTCATTCCTTCCAAGGAAGCTTCGGCCTGAACATACTGTCGGCACGCAATGTCTAGCACATCCATAACCCCCCGGTTACCAAGGAATGTCGTCGTACCACCTCCTGCATATATAGTCCCAAGTCTTATCCTACAACAAGAGAAACCAACGAATAATCCTTCAACTAAGCATGGTCCAGCCCATAGTTTGTTCCATGAAAATTCCAATTAAGCTACATACAGATATGCAGCTGGAAGATCGGGTCCCCTCCCTATAGTAGCTCTTAAGCTTTAGGCCATCCACCCCAAAGAAACATCAAATTATGAGACTAATCATATTCTTTTTTGGCATCTGAAATGAATATGCACTTCGCAACATCTCCATGTCTTGAAGCTTCACAAAACCCTCTACCCGTGCGGCAGTACAGACTCCCTCCTAGTCTAAAGTCAGCCTCACAAACTATCTCGGTTCTGCTCTGGACCTTCAGGTCATCTTGCACCAATATGCAAAGCGAAACTACCAACACGAGCATAGCTAATATGCCGGCCTACAAGTCACTTTATCATGTCCAATGATACTCGTCTAACTGATAAGATTTACTGTCTCCAAAGTACTGGGAAGGTAACCATAAATAGCTGTCCACCTGGCCAAGCCGATGTTACACAGACTTTCCATATAGTCTTAAGCTTCACCTGTCAAGAAACATCGATGCTACAACCAAGCATACGCATATGCGAGGTCCATCCTGGCTATAAGGCTCCAGTATAGCAATATGAGAACGCTAACCTGCAACTTACTAGCATCCAATGATTCAGACATAGCTCATCCCTTGCTATGCCACTCCGTGCTACACAACCCTGGATAGCTCAACACAAAGCATGCCAAGCATATCCATAAGCACACCAAGATATGCATCTCGGATAGCTCCATCCTTCCAAAGAAACTTTGGGCCAAGCGTACTGTCAACTTGATATCTAGCGCGCATAGGACCCTAAGGCATTCTAAAAATGCCGTTGTACCACCTTCTGCATGTATAGTCCTAAGTCGTCTCCTACGACAAAGGAAACCAACGCAGCTAAACATGGCCCGGCCCACAGGTTGCTCCGTGGAATACCCAATGAAGCTACACCCGAAGGTGTAGCAGGGAGGTCGGGGACCCCTCCCTATAGTTGATAAATTTACCTTTTTGCCACCGCTAAAATGAAACATCAAATCATGAGACCAATCATACTCTTTGTCGGCCCATGAAATGAATATACACTTCGCAGCTTCTCTAGGCCGGCCTTGAAGCTTCACCAAGCCCTCCGGCTCGCTCCCGAATATTCACAACATAGCACCTCCGTGCCATGAAGCTTCACATCGCCCTCCGGCTCATCCTGCATATTCAAGTGCATCGCACCTCCGTACCGCGTATATTCATCTAGGCCACCGGCTGAGTCACAGTCTATGCATATTCAAAGAAACTGACCGTGATAGACTCCCCCACTCGCTCGGTCGAATGCCCTCATCGACCAAACTCATGGTACACCTCCAGACTTCGTATCAATGCTCTGATCTCCAATCAAGTGCTATCTCTGACGTGATGCCTAGTGCTTTATGCTGCCCTTTTTGACCTCTGTCACATTCAGAACAACTACACTTCGCCCAACACTCTTGCTGAACTCAGTTCTGGCAACAATGTACTCTCATCTGCTCAACGACACCACCGTCTCAAATGGCTACACATAGCCTAGTATGTTATCTTGCAAGACAGGACTTACAGGTTATCTCCTAAAGCATCATCCTCATGCGGCTCACTAGCCAAATACATCTGTTGATGTTCAATCCTCTGTATCTGAGCTTCCTCTACTAATTCAGCTCACTATGTGCACTTAGTCCTCCCATTAAGCTACACAAATGTGCACTCGGTCCTCCCACCAAGCTACACCTCCATCTGTACTTGATCCCCCCATCAAGCTACACCTCACCATGCATCCTCTAAAGCCAAGCGGTCCAACGACTCTTTGTTGTTCAACTCCGCACATGTGTCACCTTTGACACTCATTCAACTGCAGGCTCCCCCACTCTGGTTCACCTGACCATTCTGAGTCTTCCAACTCTGCATGACAACTGGCCCTGCACTTGCATACATACCAGCATCATCATCAACGTTCACCTTGAGCCACAAAGAAACTCGAGTGATGCCCACTCAAGGATACCATTCCACAAGCTTTGTGCTCAACTCTAGCACCTCACCATCCACTGGCTTCGCCCTGAGTTGGCATCTCGAACAAAATGTAGCTCTCACCTTGACTAAAAAGGATCTTGCCATGTACATCACAGTGCAAGCACCGCAACACAACTCATACGCTTCCCAATGAAAGCTCCTCCATATGCACCTCTGTGCATACATTGACCAATCAACCCAACTTGACGATCGTCTCATTCAGCACCTTATTGTGTTCCAGTACCTCGGTCTGCACCTTTACTACGAACATCATCCCATATGGTTCCTCTTGAACCTGCATATGTGCATCCCCTCTGGACTTGCACTCAATTATGCACTCAACTAGCCTCTGCCAAGCTCTCAAACTTCAAGTGTACTCCGGTACCTGAGCAACCATGCCTTCACCCCGAGTACTAGTCATTCTGAACTCACGCGACTCTTCCCTTTAAGATTGCCTACCATCGCGCCACGGCGCCACCACTGCACCCTCCTGTGCATATACCTTCCACTAAAGGTTCACTGTCGCACTTATGTGCTTGTCCTTCCTCTGAAGGATCACCACGCGCCACTGCGTCTCTACTGCACCCTCTGTGCATATACCTTCCTCTGAAGGATCATCGTTGCACCTCTGTGATGTCCTTCTCCTGAAGGACCATACATTGCGCCACCGCGCCTCACTGCACCTCACTGTGCTATTACATAAAAGATTGTGCTGTCTCCCATGCCACTTCTCTTAAGCATGGTAGTTTCCTATGAGAATTACATGGTACCACACTATTGATACCCTGTCAACATACTCTTGGATCTGCCCACTTCACCTGGAGCCATCAAGACACGCACTGAACATGAAATATTTTGGATTTTCTCGGTTGTGCTCCTCTAAACATTGTCTCTGCAAATACTGCTCTGAGCATACACCCATTACAGTAACTGCTATTCATCCATCCAGACTTCCAAATGCACCGTAGCTCGGATATGGTCTTCGCCAACGGCTCTGTATAGCTCATAGTGTCGCACAGAGTGAGCTACACGATATACGCCATCGTGATCTAAACTCTTTCAGACTTCACGCTATAATGCACTGTAAGCTTAGACGTGATCTCCACCTACAGATGTTGTAGTACATATCGACATTCAGCTAAGCTTCAGCCAACACGGTTTACCCACCAACAAAGCTTCACGCGAATCTGACATTCTCAGAATCCACGTTATAAATGCACTATAAACCTTGATATGATCTCTGTCCATAGCATATGTGGTCAGCGACCTCGGTCCAACTGAACTACGCCCCAAAGCATACATGCTCCTAAATATTCACCCAAACTCAGAGGCACCTTCATCTAGTCACACTCTTGCAAGTGGCACTACTGATCTAGCATCAACTGTCCCATATACTGAGTCACATCCCCTACTCCAACACCACTGTGTCTTCCGCATAGAGTAATGAACTCATCCAAGCATCACCAGCTGATACTACCATCGATCAAGCATTAGAGATTAATATGCAACACCAAGCTGTACCTTCAACATACTCTGACGCCAGCTTCATTAGAACAGAGACATTGAATATGCCAATCCAACACTAACACCATGCCTGAATATACCACATATCAAAATGGCTTTTGCTTGTCTTCAAGGCTCTATGTATACAACTCTGCATCCAACATCATGGATCAGAGAACTAATGTAGCTACACCAAGTAGCACCATACGCAAAGCTCTGTCCATCTCATATCTCGGGCCAGTAGCTATCATCATATATGCAATAGAAGCAAAGCTCTGTCCTATACTTGGACCAGAGAATGTATATTCACCAACATTCTAGCTCTGAGTCCTCCGCTATCTTGCTCTCTAAATACACATCTCTAGCATGAGCCAACTTCGTGGAATCAGAGGTTGTATATTCAATAACGAGCAACTTCTGCTCTGATACCAAATGTCACAGGCGGGACGGTCGATCGACAACCTGTGCGGTCATGCATCAAAAATTCATATTACCGTCTACCCGTGCGGCACTACAGACTTCCCCCTAGTCCATAGTTAGCCTCACAAACCATCTCGGTTCTGCTCTAGACTTTCAGGTCATCTTGCACCAATATGCACAGTGGAACTACCAACACGAGCATCGCTCATATGCTGGCCTACAAGTCACTTTATCGTATCCAATTGTAACACCCTGAATTTTTGGGTACTGGTTCGAGTTAGGAAATAACCCAAATACCTGTGTTTGAGTCCATTTGTGCTTGCCTGCGCTTGTGTATGTGCTTATGTTCTTCTCTTGAATATAACTTTTACCATTTAGTTTGTATGCTAAACTAACCTGATGCCATATTAGTTTTATTATGAATTACATATTAATGATAGATGACGAATTTTACATTATAGAGATGCAATATTTTCTTTCACTTGCATGTTATTTAAATACCTCGTTAGAATTCATGTCTTCATGATAAATTATGTATTAAAGGGCATGTTGGTTAGATTGCACTCGTATCACATCTTGAACTTGAATTAGAAATGTTGTTGAATTATTTTTATCTTGTACCCAATTTCATAACCACTATGGCATTTTACTCACAAGACTTGATATTTATTTGTCTCTACTAGAGGGGTATTTTTATCATTTTCTGACTATGGGCACTTTTGTAATCTGACTCAATAATGTTATGAATGTATAGTTACCTTGCTCCCTAAAATCTCAATCCATTTTGGTAATTTGATGGGTCAGGCCTAACCCGACGACCCAAGGGTAAAATAGTAATTTTTCTTCTTGTAAAATTATTTCACGCCCTTAGCATGTTAATTTTGTGTATATTTTATGCAATGAGTTGTGTAGGACTAAAATTGACATTTCATTTAGTCTTGCCTAATTAATTAATTGGTGAATGCATGCCTAGAGTACCCGATTATTTAGTAGACCTTAAGTGTTAGTTAGAATTTTGAACATGCAGTCGTTATTAGAAATGGTGGTAGCTTTTATTTAATAATTTACGTATAATTAAATTTGAGGAGTAGCCTAGACGTTGGTATATGCTAAGCTTAATTTTGACATTCATATACTACACTTTTGTAATCACATGCAAATTACATGCCAATATTTTAATAATCACCTAATTAATTATTAGGGTTAATTTAGTTTACCCCCCATAATAATTGGCCAATCGGACTTACCCCCCTTAAAGATCAGAAATTGAACTTATCCCCTCAAACTCACGGTTTCCGTGATTCTGCCGTTAGAAGGCACACGTGCGTCTCGCACACTTCATTTTTTGAGGGGGGTAAGTCCGATTAGCCAATTATTCTAGGGGGTAAACTAAATTATCCCAAAAAAAATGGTGCACAGTAGAAATTAACCCTGAGAGAGAAAGGAAAATGGAGAGATGGATGTTGGTGTTTAGGGATTTGATTAATCATAATTCTTAATTACTTTTTTATCAGAATTCTTAATTATTTCTACTCCTTCACCAGCACTTCATCTTCTCCATCCTCAAATTCATCATAAATTTTCAGAGAATGAGATCTACTGCTCTTCCTTCTCTGTATTGGGTTCTTTCCAATGACATCAATGAATTGATTAAATCTAGACAAAATCTTTAAAATTTAAGAGAACTTCACTATAATTGACCACATAAAAAAGATAAAAATATTAACCAATTGTTCTAATTTACAAGGACGAACTTGAAAGACCCTCTCATCAAAGATACCAGGTGAGATTTGAAGAGAATTTGAACTATTTCCATCACTAAAAGCCCAGGTTCGACAAACAATGGTGATTCCTCCCCACCATCACTGGTGATGACGAAACGAGTGGAATTTGTACTGACGAAGTTCATCTTAGGCAGCTATACGATCGGAAATCTGAACTTGTCACCGAAATTTAGGTAAAGAAGAGCAGCTAATGTCAAAAAACTAAGAAGGGGATAAACCCTTTTCTTCCACAATGGTTCCAAAACACCATCACTCATCTCTCCATTTTAGTTTCTCTCTCAGGGTTAATTTCTACTCAGCACCATTTTTGGGATAATTTAGTTTACCCCCCAAGAATAATTGGCTAATCGGACTTACTCCCTCAAAAAATAGAGCGTGCGAGACGCACGTGTGCCTTCTAACGGCAGAATCACGGAAACCGTGAGTTTGAGGGGGTAAGTTCAATATCTGATTTTTGAGGGGAGTAAGTCCGATTGGCCAAACCCTAATTATTATTGTATGGTACGGGTTAATTTAATCGTTACATGTACCCTGAATCATGAATTGTTAAACATCATTACTAGTTGCAAATACACTTTTGCATGATGGCCCGTATCTATTTAACATGATAATGTATGCAAATTAACCAATTACTACCTCCTTAAGCCTTTTGCATGCTAACCTCCTTATTTAAATATTTTATGCCAATTCATTACTTAGTCTTCGCTTTTGCATATAGCATAAATCATTGCTAGCTCTGTGTATCAATTATTTATCGTTGCATGTTAGTAGACCCACATATTAGAGAGGATTCCAATTATCCCTACTTCTTTACATCCACTTTGATATACAATCATATAACAAAAGTTTGCCAACACTATGACCCACTTGAGTTAATTTCTCACTTAACCACTAACATAGAGTATGATATACCCTGATGTAGCAAAAAGACTCACTCACCTTTCCACATTTTGTAACCTACACTAATTAAATGACATGCACTAAGAGACCATTTTATATCCTGACCGTTATAGCCACCTTGGGGTGTGAAATACATAACTGACTTAGGAATACCAATCATCAAATATTCTCTTTCATTTTCATTAGTAGACTTATATAAGAGACAAGCTGAAGAAAAAAAAAAAAAAAGGAATGAGGCTCCTCAAAGGGACGTGTAGGATAGAGAGAGAGTAAGAGATGGAGAAAGGGAGGAGGAGAAGGAAGGAGGAAAACAAACCTCGGAGTTTTAGGGCACACGGTAGGTCTCATTGCTAATGGGTGGGATTTTGTTTTCACCCGGTGCATACATCATGTAGTTTTGTCATATCCTAATTTTATGGAATCCAACTGTTTTAACATATGTGTACATGCCTAGTTCCATCTCGATTTCATGGATATCGTTATGTCGTATGTTTTGGGAATAAATTGCTTGCATGATGTTTTGAACATTGTAAGTGTCATTTTGTGTTCAATCCATTTTTAAATTAACGTAGACTGATTTCTAAGTATTTTTTGATTATGTGGATTAGTTTATAAATTGGTTGTTTTATAACATGAAATGATCCTACTGTTTTAAGCACATGATCTAGAAGTGAAAGGGCTAATGTTTTTGTGTTCGACTCACGTAATCATCATGTGTACATGTAGACATGCCTAGATCCAACTCAGAACTTGTTAATCTGCAACTTGTTTCCCCTTTTAATTTAAGTTGACGTGTAAACCCATCCCAAAATTTGTGTGTTACCTGACTTTGTTATATTTCATAATATAAACCCACACAATTCTTGGATTCATGTAAACTGATGCACACATACCTATCCATTGAAAGTGTACAACCTGTTCTTGCTTACCTTGTTATAAAATGAATGTAAATGTTTTTCCGATCTATAAAAATACTGATTTCCTTGTATTATATACCTGTACATCATGCTCACATGAACAACTAGACCAATGTGACCTGATTTCGTATTTTTTGACATTGAACTGTGAAATCTCAGTTTTACTGCGCAACTACCACTAGTTTGCCCTTAGCTCCCTCGTTTTAGATCCAAATCAAGTGATTCCAAGCCTAAAATATTTGTGACATTCTGTCTATCTTCTGTAAAAATATTAGAATTTTTGGAGCTTGTTTGTTTTATGTTTTTAATTCTAAAATTCAACCTATGCGTTATGCCAAAAGCTATTTTGCTAATAAAACCCTAAAGCTCGATGTTTTTCTTCTAGCTCAGTTTATCTTCTGGTTTGGTGTTCTGAACATGAAATTTAGATCTATCTGTTATCCTTCTAATGCTCTTAGAATCATTGAAATCCGATTTTTAAATAAGCCTCAGCGGTTGTTTTCGATAAGTTGTACATCACCAAAACTAACTTCTCGGTTTTACTGCACAGCTTGCCCTAAAATGGGTATAAGTTTTTCCTATACTTCCAAATTTAGTGCTTTCAGTTCATGTACCTTCATAACATATAAACCTATCTTTTTTATAGATTTGAGCACATTTAGAGTATGTTTAATCAGTGTATGTAACACCCCAATTTAAAACTCAAATCTCTAGGAGATTGAATTGCATCTCAAGACGTTAGGTTTACTATACCAGATGATTAAACAGTACTAAAATAAACCTAAATAAAGGTTTATGAACATAAATCAGAGTTAAGCTAATCTAGTTCGTCAGAACTTTAATCACCTCTAAATATGGTTAGGCCCAACGAAAAATTTGTCAGAGTTTCCTCTGTATTTTCAGGGTCTGTAACCTGTCATAAACCTGTAAAAGAGATGATTTATCCACAATAAATATTGTCTAAATTATTCCATTCATCCACAATTGTCATATCATCTCATCATGTCCAATCAATCCTATTCATCAATATAAAATACTTAGTCATCCACTAAGCTGGATCCAAACTATAATTCTAAAACGATCTCTCGCTTTAAATAAAATAATACATAAATAAGATTTGTCAATAATACAATATAAATATAAGTGTGTTTGTTTTACAGTATATAGTTCAAAAATATATATACAAAGCAAGGAAACATAACTGCATCATAACTGAATACTAACAACACATCAAGTATAATAAACCTGAGGTAGAATGTCTCCCTATACCAGCCTCCTCAAATGACACAACGTCCAATCATCTATTGTCTCCTCGATTTCCTGAGCAAAAAGCCCAGTGAGAACTTATAATACTAACAGATAGTCATTAATATGAATTTCAGACAATGCAGGTTTTAAAGAAAACCGAAAAATCATATTACGAAATGTAAAAGCATTTAAGACCTTTACTACAACATAAACCGATAACCATTCACTTACTCATACAAGTATAAATAAACTAACATCATCTCACCATTATAATATTCCGTAGTGTAATCATCTTAGAGTGAAGAAGCCACGACTAGATGTTTCAGCCCCTAGTTAGTGAGCAAAATTGTGTTCCAACTTAACCGATATAGAACCCCATCGTTAGTTCCTGATTTCTGACCGAGCGCTGATTTATCGGTTTTTGTGAGAAGCACACTGGCTCATGATTTGGGTTCAGGTAAACCCTTGACCATAATTTGCCGATGTAGCTGTTGTCGCGGTGGTCAGTCGTTTGACTCGTGTAGACATCTTAATGATCATTAAAATAATCCAGGAGTTGTTACGTTTCTCAAGTCTTCACCTAATCTAGGCAGTATGTAACCTCACCATTTCTAGAATCATACACGTACCTATCCAACATGGTTTCCCAAAAAGAGAAATAGAATAACCTAGATTTTAATAGTTTTCCTATATCTTGAGAGTCCCATTCCTGTCATAAGACAAGAAAACATAATGAAAATACAGAACAAAGCATTGTTTTTAGGAAAACTTCAATGATTTGCTCATGTAGGCATTCAACATCCTTTTCCAGATCACCTTAAAATACATATTATAATACTACAAGTTTTAGTAGTAGAAAATACTTTTTCCTATAAAAACTAACATCCATGTATATGTTGTAATCTCCCATTTAACATTATTCAGGGGAAAGCCGGTAATATAATCCGGAAAAAGCCTGTAATATAATCCGGAGAAAACCGGCTAATCGGGGGAAAGCCTGTAATATAATCCGGAGAAAACCGGTAATAATCATAGCCGGGGGAAAGCCCAGCATAACATATATAGTATATATTCCGGGGGAAAGCCCGTACCTAGGGAATCACCAACACATACCCAACAACTGGGAACCTCCATCCCACACATCATCTCAAAACAACTACTTCTCCCAACAGATGGAAGGAAGTAAAATATTTATATTATAAAAACCCTAAAAGCCATTTGGTTTTGAATATATACCCATCCCAAAAGCTCGATAACGATTAAGTTTCAATTCTTTTGAAAATATAGTTTATTTAACTATAAGTAAGAAAAGAATCATCTATATATATGTATATAATTCATCCATATATACTAATTATTAGAAATCTAGTTATTTTTAATGAAATAATTAATAGTTTAATACTGTTTTACATCACTATGTAAAACTCTATATTTTTGGAGAATCATTTTCACATCAGGACATTACGAGTAAATCATGCATGCTTTGCAAAATAATTACATTTGATTACAAATCTAAACCCTAACAAAAGCATTGAAAGTACTTTAATGGCTACAAGAGAGTATTTATAAGTTCCTAGCTCAAATCCCGCAAGGCTAGCTCTTTATTGTGTTGTTCGCCTCCAATAATTGGTCATAGTACAAACTCCCAACTGTAAATAACATATTCAATTCACTTTCAGAATTCTATACTATTCACATTAATCTAATACAAATAGTTTGGTAATCTAAAAACCTAAATAGTCTCTAAAAGGTCCAAATACCTTTAATCATTCTCTCTTAACACCTACAAACCCTTAATCTATGAAAATACCTTATCAAATCAAATAAGGGCTTTAAGGTTTCAAACCCAAATTACTTCAAATATCCTCTTTTTTAACTCAAAACTCTTCAATAATTTCCAGCAAAAGGTCTGAACCTAATTTCCTCAAATCCAAACTTTACGTCAATTAAGAGGAAACCCAAATACTTCAAAATCAATGAACTTAAAATTAAGTTCTAAATTAATAAAATCAGTCCTCTAAAATTATTATATCTAAAGAATTCTTAATCAATTTAAAGTTCTTCACTTTAAATAAATCCCCAAATAAGAGCCATAACAAACTTAAGAATTAATCTATACAAAACAAAACTTAAGATTTGAAGATGTACCAATTTACCTCAAATTTGATTAATCCAACTCCCAAACTTCTAAATGAACTTGAATTTCACCATCAAAATCAGTCCCTTGAATGACCCATAGTTGTGAATCTCTTTTATAACTTCAATTCCTCCAATCCTTCTCTTACCTATAATCTAGAACCAAATTCATATAAGGAATGAAGAACCCTAAAACCAAAACAGCAATATATCTATTAAACTCACCTCAATTTGATTGTAACTTGGCTAGAATGAAGAACCACCTTCATCTTCCTTTTCCCCCATGAACCCTAACAAAAACAGAGAAGAGGATGGGGGTTTCAGCTGCTTACAGTCGTCCCCATCTTTCCATCTCTTCATCTTCTTCTCCTCCTCCTCCTTCTTTTTCTTCTCTCTCTACCGTCATCTCCCTCTCTCTCTCTCTGCCGTCTCCTTCTTTCTCCCTTTCTTTTTTTCTTTCATTTCTTCTCTTTCTTGTTCTCCTTCTTCTTCCTCTTCTCTCCATTGTCTCTCTCTAACTCTCCTGATTTCTCCCCTTCTTTCTTTCTCTCTTTCTAATTCTCTCTCTCTCTAACTCTCTAACTAACTCTATCTCACTCTTAACTCTCTCTACTATTACTGTCTGATATAAGAGAGGCCTCTCTCTCTTTCTAGCTAATTTTATACGGTGGATTTGAAATAGAAATCTAAAATCTCATAACAAGAGATAACAACATGGGCTACACTTTGATATCTGAACATACAAATAAATTATGTGTATATACACATACATAATTTAGTATATGTACAATTTACTAATTAAATGGGCCTCTACCAATTTAAATTAACTGACCCAATAAATTTTGGTTAAAATTGTGGCCAAAATCGCATCAAATTTTCCATCATATTCAAACTCGTATTCCGGACTTCATATCGGCCTCATTCGGTATCCGATTTTCGCGCGTGAGTAGTCCAAATTCAATAACTTTTCGAGATATATCCATTCCTATGGTTAAATTCTTCAAATTACCCTCCAATAAAAATCTTATTATTTAATCCCAAATTTAATTATTTTAACACTAAGCTTAATTATTTTAATAATTAATTGGTTTCATGGTCAAAGCGTTGGACTAGACTCTATTTGACTTGACTTGACATTAATCAGTCAACTAAATTATTTTGGGTCGTTACAGTGTACCAGATCCCCAAAGAAATAACCCTAAGTCATGTACAACGTAGCACGTCTAAAACTGCCTTAGGTTCACCTCTTGGCTATATAGTTTCTTAATCAGGACATGTGTGTGATGTAAAACACTTGCATGACTAAAAACCTTCTAGCATAAGGTGTGCGTACGTATGCTCAGTTTTTTTTTTGAAGTTTTAACGAACCACTCTATGCATAATGATTTGACTGGATCTAAGGTCTGATTTTCGATGTTGTGGTTCTCATTGTGGTTTCTCGAAAGCATTGGTTTTGCACTCGGTTTTGAAATTATTCCAAGAAAAATGGATTTCGAAATGTTTTGATTTGACGAGTTCATGATGCATCAACATGGGGTCTGAATCCCATAGGAGCTAAAGCTCGAAACACCCGCATATATTATTTTTCCCACTGTATCAAAATCTCTAACTTGTACGAAGAATAAATCTGCAAAACCTCCAATGTTAAAAATAAATAAAATAAAAGGCAAAGAAGATCGAGGCTTGAATTAAATTCAATGTCCTTAAGACAATATTCGCCCCGCTACTGGTGCTTACGGAATCAAATGGCGATTAGTCTCTCAGGTACAACGATCAAAATCCTTCGATAAAGCACTTTAAGGAAGGAAACATACGAATCACACTTAATTATTCTCTCTTGAAAACAAACGTACACACTTAGAATATTTTGATATTTTAAAATATTAGAACAAAAAATCTATTTATAGATGATGACACGACTCTTAGGAAGAGACACAAATTAGGACAAAAGGTGTAAGAACTTAAAAGACACCTATTCAAATAAGAAACGACACCAACATACTAATTCAATCCAAATGGGACTCTTCGGGATTAAATAGTTTTTCTCATTCACTCAGAAACTATTATAACTCACACAAAAAATTAATGGGTCCCACTTAATTTAATCCAAAAATAACTCGATTAAAGCCAAGTTTCCAACAATCCCCCTCATGAATGAGAAATAGAAAAGATTAAAGAAGCAAAGACAAGAGAGAGAATATAGAAAAGTTACTGTATCGGGATAGGTGGGTTTTGGCCTTGAACCTTCCTTTATTAACTGCTATCGGGTTTACTGGCTACTTAGTGAACATGATGTCTGTTGAAAATTAACTTGGTGTAAAGATAAAAACTTTAAGGAGTGATAGGGGTGGTGAATCCATATAATGTAAACCAAGATAGTAGGGTTTACACAGTTTCTTTTCTGAATTAAGTTCATTCTAACGGGTTTATCCATTTTGGCCCTGAACACTTTCCTGGTTTCATGAGTGTTTTAGAGAATTTTAGCCTTAAAAAATTCTCATAGAAGCGGCCCTCACTTACAAACTCATATAGGTGATTTTCTATTAAGAGTATCCTACCATACCCCACTTATATAATAAGTTATAGATATCATTAAAATCATAGATTATCCTTTGCTAATTGCAGGTGACACTTTTACTATCCTGGAAATGGGTAAGAGTTTAAGACTCTTTAGTGTTATAACAGAGTTATACATAATTTAGTTGTCCCATTGAACTTAGATCTTGGGATCTCCAATCAACTAAGTTGGGTTTTCCATTATGTATGCTCTTGGATCATAGGCTTTAAACCCATTCCCCTCGAGGATTTATAAACTTACTCTCTTGTTAAACCTTTAATAAACGGATCCGCTAGGTTTTCTTGTGATCTTATATAATCTATAGTTCTAATTCCATTTGAGAGCAGTTGCTTAACGGTATTATGTCGTCTCCGAATGTGTCGAGATTTACCGTTATACATCTTACTCTGTGCACGTCTGATTGCTGATTGACTATCGCAATGTATACAAATTGCGGGCACAGGTTTTGGCCATACTGGAATATCCTCTAAAAAATTTTGAAGCCATTATGCTTCTTCTCCAGCTTTATTTAATGCAATGAATTCAGATTCCATTGTAGACCTAGCAATACATGTTTGCTTTAAGGATTTCCATGATACAGCTGCACTCCAAGTGTAAAGACATATCCACTTTTAGATTTTGTATCTTTAGTATCAGATATCCAATTTGCATCACTATACCCTTCTAGTACAGCTGGATATCTAATATAGTGCAGCCCATAACTTAAAGTATGTCTTAGATATCTGAGTACTCTTATTATGGCCTTCCAGTGATCTTTTCCTAGATTACTTGTATATCTACTTAGCTTATTTACAGATTGGGCTAAGTGAGGTCTAGTACAGTTAGTGACATACATAAGACTCCCTATAATACGAGAGTATTCTAATTGAGATACACTCTCTCCGTTATTCTTAGATAAGTGAAAACTTCGATCTACTGGAGTTTTTGCAATTTTAGGGTCATTTTTAATGAACCTATCTAATACTTTCTCAATATAATGTAATTGAGAGAGTACTAATCCATTTGATGTTTTAGAAATCTTTATTCCTAATATAACATCTGCAATCCCTAAATCTTTCATGTCAAATTTGCTAGTTAAGATTTTCTTAGTATCATTTATTATTTCAATGTTACTACCGATAATTAACATATCATCTACATATAGACATATAATTACATATCCTTTTTGAGTGGTTTTAGCATACACGCATTTGTCACACTCATTGATCTTAAACCCATTTGACATCATAACTTCATCAAATTTTTGGTGCCATTGTTTAGGTGCTTGTTTTAATCCATACAAAGATTTGACAAGTCTACAAACCTTATTTTCTTTTCCAGGGACTATGAATCCTTCTGGTTGATTCATATAGATTTCCTCTTCTAGTTCTCCATTTAAGAAAGCAGTTTTTACATCCATTTGATGTATTTCAAGATTATGCAAAGCTGCTATTGCAATTAACATCCGAATTGATGTTATTCTTGTTACTGGAGAATATGTATCGAAATAATCGATACCTTCTCTCTGATGAAAACCTTTAACCACAAGTCTTGCTTTGTATTTATCTATTGATCCATCAGATTTTATTTTCCTCTTAAAAATCCACTTGGAGCCTAATGGTTTACTTCCAGGAGGAAGATCTACTAACTCCCAAGTGTGATTTTGCATAATGGATTCAATTTCACTATTTATAGCTTCTTTCCAAAGAGGAGCTTCTGGTGTAGACATTGCTTCTGTAAATGTCTGAGGTTCACTTTCTAACAAAAAAGTTAGAAAGTCTGGTCCAAAAGACTTAGATATTTTAGCTCTTTTACTACGCCTAGGTTCATCTTCTTTTTCGACCTCTTCTTGATGATTATTTTTCATATCATCATGTGTCCTTTTAGGAGGAATATATTTTAATCCACCTTTATTTATACACTAAGAAGCGATATGCACTACTATTTTCTGCATATACAATAAAAATACAGTCAACTGTTTTAGGTCCTATTTTTACCCTTTTGGGAATAGGCACTACCACTTTTGCTAGGCACCCCCACACTTTTAGATATTTATAAGATGGTTTAAGACCTTTCCATAATTCATATGGAGTCTTATCTAATTTCTTATGGGGTACTTTGTTGAGAATATAGTTTGCGATAAGAATTGCTCCCCCCCACAAATTCTGGGGCAAACCAGAACTTATTAAAAGTGCATTCATCATTTCTTTTAAAGTACGATTTTTACGTTCTGCAATACCGTTTTGCTGGGGTGTATAAGGGGCTGTAGTTTGATGAATGATTCCATGTTCTGAACAGAATTCAGCAAATAGTACTTCAATTGCTTCATCTTTACTTCTTAATAAGTACACATGACAATACCTTGTGCTGTCATCAATAAAAGTAATGAAATACTTTTTTCCATTTCTAGTTTGTAAAGATTTGAAGTCACATATGTCGCCGTGAATTAATTCAAAAGGCATAGTACTTCTTTCTATAAAATGGAAAGGAGGTTTCGATAATTTGGATTCCACACATATTTGACATTTTTGATTGGAATCTATATTAAATTTGGCTAGATGATCTATATTAATTAATTTTCTTAGTGATTTATAATTAACATGTCCTAACCTACAATGCCAAATATCAGGTAACTCAACTATATAAGCAAAAGAACCGGCTTTATTGATTGGTTGTATTACAGTAAGGACGTTCATTTTGAACAGTCCATCGTTCAGATAACCCTTGCCCACATACATGTCATTTTTGCTTAAAACAAACTTATCAGAAACAAATACAAGTTTAAACCCGTTCTTGCTTAACAACGAACCAGAGATCAGATTCTTCTGAATATCCGAAACATGCAGTACATTGTTCAATGTAAGCTCCTTACCCGACGTCATTTTTAAAATAATTTTTCCTTGTCCTGCTATCTTTGAGGTTGAAGAGTTTCCCATAAAAAGTTGCTGCTCTTCTTCATTCACATCTTGATAAGTAGAGAACATCTTCCTTTCTGAACAGATTTGACGAGTAGCTCCTGTATCCACCCACCATTCTCTAGGATTACTTCCAACCAAATTAACTTCAGATACGACTGCAGCCAAGTTCATATCTGCTATATCTTTCGCCAGCTTATCCTCTTCAGTCAGATGAACTTCATTTGACTTTTTATTTAGATTTCGACAGTCTTTAGCACGATGTCCAAGTTTGTCACAGTTAAAGCATTTTCCTTTGAATTTTTTGAAAGTGCCTTGATGTTTGTGCTGGCCTCCAACCTGCTTTCTTTTCTTGTTTACTTTCTACCCTTCTTCCACTATGTTAGCCTTTGAATGATAAGATTGACTTTCATTCTTCTCTTCAGCGACAAGCTGTCTTCTTCAACTCTTAATTTTAGAATCAAGTCTTCAAGGTCCATTTCCTTACGTTTATGTTTAAGGTAATTCTTGAAGTCTTTCCAAGTTGGTGGTAATTTTTTTTATTAAAGCAGCCACTTGGAAAGATTCACTAATTACCATTTTCTCGGCCTTAAGTTCATGTAATATTGATTGAAATTCGAGAACTTGATTCATTACAGTTTTGGAAATGACCATTTTAAAATCAAGAAATCTACCAATAATGAATTTCTTCATTCCGGCATCTTCAGATTTGTATTTTTTGTCAAGAGACTCCCATAATTCTTTTGCAGATTTTATTGGACTATAAACATTGTAGAGAGAATTTTCTAATCCATTGAGGATATAGTTCTTACACAAAAAATCAGCATGTTTCTATGCCTCAACTGCAGCCACAAATTGTCTGTCAGTTTGATCCTCATTAAGTTTTGGGCAATCTTCATATAAGAACCTTGCTAAATTAAGAGTAGTGAGATAAAACAACATTTTTTGTTGCCACCTCTTGAATTCAAAGCCGTTGAATTTTTCTGGTTTTTCACCCGGACCCACATTGGTAGGAGGAACAGAAGTTTGCATTGTGGATGCCATAGTTTCTGTACAACAAAACAGAAAATCGAATCAGTATACAACTTACCAATTTTACACGTTACTTAAATAAATATAAAATTAAGTAGTCCAAGACTGAATTTGTATACGTTATTTAATTAGTATATTTAATATGTACTAATTAATATACGTTACTTATCAAAAATTAATACTATTTAATACCGGCCTTTTAGTATTAACACCTTAGTAACAGTTTTACTTATACTAATATTTAAGTATAAGTATTAGTATAAGTAACGTTACTTTTAAGTAACGTTCTATTTAATATACTATTTAATACCTTTTATAAGTAACACCTTAGCAACAGTTTAAATTATACTAGTATTTAATATACCTTTTAAAAGAACGTTAAGTAACAATTTATACTAATACGTTATTTAATTAGTATCAGTTACTTATAAAAGGTATTTAATTAGTAACAGTTTACTTATTAACACCTTATTTAATAAGTAACGTTACTTTTAAAAGATATTAATACTATTTAAGTATTTTAATAATAAATCAGAATTCTATTTCAACTTAAATACTTAATAATATCATGTTATTATTAAGTATCCTATTCCGATTGAAATACTTAACAGTATAACACATTTCTGTAAATATAAAATTACAGAGCCGTATCCTATTTCAAATAAATAGAATACCAGAACGAGAAGGAAGGAAAAAAATAGAGTTTTGTAAGGATAGAACAAATCTAAGAGATAGATAACAGTGAGAAACGAGTGAATATTGTCTTAAGATTGTTGTTCCCACTGTATCAAAATCTCTAACTTGTACGAAGAATAAATCTGCAAAACCTCAAACGTTAAAAATAAATAAAATAAAAGGCAAAGAAGATCGAGGCTTGAATTAAATTCAATGTCCTCAAGACAATATTCGCCCCGCTACTGGTGCTTACGGAATCAAATGGCGATTAGTCTCCCAGGTACAACGATCAAAATCCTTCGATAAAGCACTTTAAAGAAGGAAACACACAAATCACACTTAATTATTCTCTCTTGAAAACAGACGTACACACTTAGAATATTTTGATATTTTAAAACACTGGAACAAAAAATCTATTTATAGATGATGACGTGACTCTTAGGAAGAGACACAAATTAGGACAAAAGGAGTAAGAACCTAAAAGACACCTATTCAAATAAGAAACGACACCAACATACTAATTCAATCCAAATGGGACTCTTCGGGATTAAATAGTTTTTCTCATTCACTCGGAAACTATTATAACTCACACAAAAAATTAGTGGGTCCCACTTAATTTAATCCAAAAATAACTCGGTTAAAGCCAAGTTTCCAATATATATATTGACTGGGACTGTGATTTTCCCTTGGGGTTTGACACCCCACCATCGATGGCATGTGGTTTCCGAAAGGCCAAGGATCAAAATCGGAATGGGTGATATGGTTGCCGAAAAACCATTCAAAATCGGCAAGTTTTATACAAGTTTCATACAAGTTTCATACAAGTTTCATGCAAGTTTCATTCAAGTTTCATACAAGTTTATACAAGAGTTATGGTTATCGAAAGGCCACTCAAAATCGACAAGTTTTGTAAAAGAGTTATTCTCATGTTTTAACGCCTCTTGTCCTTGAATCATTTCCTTTGTTGGAAACCTCTTAATTTGATTTGGTTTTAATGCCTCGTGGCTTTAGGTTTTGGCAAGAAGAAGACTCTGAAACATAAATTTTGGTTTTATCGCTTCGTGTTTAACCGCCGCCCGTTAGGGGTGGGGAGATTAACCTATTGAGTTTTCTCATTATTGATGAAATCTTGCAGATTTTCTAATTGCTGAAGACGTGTCGAATGTACAAGAATAATGTGTTGAAGAGATGAAGAAAAAGCCTTGTTGTTTTCTTTTAAATTGTCATTTAAAACCCTGGAGGTTCTACCATATGAGTTATCTTTTATTTATATGAACTTGTGGTGTGACAAACTATATTTAAGCTATGTTTTAAAACTACTTAGTGTGTTTCTTTTCAGTTGTATTAGAAACTAAGTTGTTAATGTTAAAAGCATGAATCCTTTTTAGTAAAGTGTTCCAATAACTTTTGTAGTTTTTCTATTGAAAAAAAAACAAGACCGTTGTTTCGATGTTTTCGTACTAACACGTCGGGTTTCGGATTTAAATTTTCGGGTTGACCCGGGATTTGAAATTCGAGGTTTTATACCAATGACACTCGTCCAAGAGGGAGGATTTACTATCTCTAAAGTACCGGGAAGGTAACCGTGAATAGCCGTCCAACTGGCCAAGCCGACGTTACTCGGACTTCCCATACAGACCTAAGCTTCACCTGTCAAGAAACATCGAGGCTACAACTAAGCATACACATATGCGAGGTCCATCTTGGCTATAAGGCTCAAGTATAGCAACATGAGAACGCTAGCCTGCAACTTACTAGCATCCAATGATCCAGACATAACTCGCCCATTGTTATGCCACTTCGTGCTACACCACTCTGGATAGCTCAACACAAAGCATGCCAAGCATATCCATAAGCATACTAAGATATGCATCTCGGATAGCTCCATCCTTCTAAAGAAGCTTCAGGCCAAGCGTACTGTCGACTTGATGTCTAGCGCGTATAGGACCCTAAGGCATTCTAGGAATGCCGCTATATCACCTTCTGCATGTACAGTCCTAAGCCGTCTCCTACGATAAAAGAACCAATGCATAGCCCTTCAGCGAAGCATGGCCCGGCCAACGGGTTGCTCTATGGAATACCTAATGAAGCTACACCCGAAGGTACAGTAGGGAGGTCGGGGACCCCTCCCTATAGTAGATAAATTTACCTTTTTGCCACTACCAAAAGGAAACATCAAATCATGAGACCAATTATACTCTTTTTCGGCCCATGAAATGAATATACACTTCGCAGCTTCTCCAAGCCTTGAAGCTTCATCAAGCCCTCCGGCTTGCTCCCGAATATTCACAACATAGCACCTCCGTGCCATGAAGCTTCACATTGCCCTCCGGCTCATCCTGCATATTCAAGCGCATCGCACCTCCATGCCGTGCATATATATCTAGCCCATCGGCTGAGTCACGGTCTACGCATAGTCAAAGAAACTGAGTGTCACACTGGGGTCAAATTTGGGTAACCTAAATATAGGTAGTTCTTTTATACTGGAGTCTAAAGCTAATTTAGGCACGCTAGTCCAGCTAGCCGAGGTTAATTTTCGTTATCAAAGGAAGTCCCGTACATTAAAGTCCGAAGTCAATAGATATAACATAGGACCCACTTCTGTCAGGTATACATGGCGGCACTAAGTAAATATGTGGTAATAACTCGATATACTCACCCTTAATACACACAAGTCTATTTCCAATCTATCTTTTCTCCATTAACCCACAAATTATTACACCATGTTTACACCACCTTATTGTAGCCATATGCTAAACATAATCCAAGAGATGAATTTGTGTGAAGATGATGTCTTCACCACTTAGGTCATACTATGAATTATGTCGTTTACCTTATTTTTTGTTACTTATTCTTATACTTTTGTTTAGATTGGACAAAAGACTCTCATGAATATAAACTTAGAGCTGATTTTTTATTTTTGTAATGATGATCTCCTTACCATGTAGATCATCTTCACAAAAATGACCATTTTAAATTTTTTAATATTATCAAAAGTTAATTCAAATTTTAAACAAGTGATTAATTGTAAAGCTTTATATTAGCCCTCCACCATGTAAAATCCTGCTTCCGCCCTTGATTTTAACGACGACCTAGGCCTTCGTCGCCTCACGATCAGAATACACTTCTCAAACATAAAGACGATCCAAAGGTCGATATCAATCTCGCAACTTTAGAATGCCTCCACGTCAGGGAGTACATTCATTCGGTACTAATTTGGGATTTGCATTGGAGAATCCAATGCAAAAACCTCTAGTCCCCACCAGTGTAGTGCATCTGCATAATCTGCACGAGCACGACCATTTATATATGTATTACGGGGGCACAAGCATTCGTGCAACGAAGTAAGTAGAAGTATTCTCCAAAAAAAAAAAGTAGGGTTAATTAGTCTGAGGGTCCCATATTATGACCAATGTTAGAGTTTGGGTCTTGCATATGTCCAACTTTGAGTTTGGGTCCTGAATTGAGAGTTGACCCAGTTAACCGTCTAAAAACTGACATAAATCTGTAAAATGACGAGAATACCCTTTAACAGGACCCAAGCACTAATTATGAATTATCAGTAGGACCTAAAATCAAATTTTTTTTGTTTATGTGTTCGAAAATAGAACTATTACCTCTGTAGGATTATCTTTAAATCTGTAAAGAATTAATGAAATAAAATCTCTATCAACTTATCTGTACACTCTTGCATCTTCATGTGAACTATGAACTGGATTAGTATGAATTCTCAGTTAGAGTTCAAACCCACAAAGACTTAAAACCCATGTCGCCATTAATGATTTCTTCCTCACCCAGAGCATAAAGATTAAGATCGAGCAGATCTCGAATCATGGGTAGCTTTTGCTGAATTCCAATAGTCTAACTATTTCTAACTTCAGATCCACCAACAAAAAATTTGATTTTAGGTCCTATTGATAATTCATAATTAGTGTTTGGGTCCTGTTAAAGAGTATTCTCGTCATTTTACAAATCTCTATCACTTTTTAGACGGTCAACTCGGTCAACCATCAATTTAGAACCCAAACTTAAAGTTGAACACATGCATGACCCAAACCCTAAGTTCATATTAGGGGACCTCACACTAATTATCCCAAAAAAGTAAGTAAAAGTAGGTATTTTCGGAGGTAATGCAAAAGTAGGTAACCGTACTAGTACTACACTAACGCTTTATATACAACCAAATCAATTCCAACGCCCACAAAATACCTCCCAAAAAACCCTACCACCACCACGACCACCACCACCACCACCACTAACGGCCACAACAATGCAGGCTGCTCTCATATCCCCTCCGCAATACTCCGCCACCACCAAATCCACCACCGCCACTTCCTTCATTGCCACCCCTTTATTATTCCTCAGTCAAACCCGTCTCTTCCAACGCTGCCAACGTCGCTCTCTGTGCATTTCTGCTTCCACAGTTTCTGAAGTCTCTGTAGAATCTCCTTCTCCTCCCTCTGCCACTCAAAAGCTGAACAAATACAGCTCCAGAATCACCGAACCCAAATCCCAGGGCGGCTCTCAGGCCATCCTTTATGGCGTCGGCCTCTCCGAAGATGACATGCATAAGCCTCAGGTGGGCATTTCTTCGGTTTGGTACGAAGGAAATACCTGTAACATGCATCTCCTCAGCCTGGCCGAAGCCGTCAAGGAAGGCGTCAGGGAGGCTGGGATGGTGGGGTTTAGGTTTAATACTATTGGTGTCAGCGACGCCATCTCTATGGGTACAAGAGGAATGTGCTTTAGTTTGCAGTCTCGTGATTTGATTGCAGATAGCATCGAAACTGTCATGGCTGCTCAGTGGTATGATGCTAACATTTCTATCCCTGGGTGTGATAAAAATGTGAGCTTCTCTCTCTTCTTTTGCACTTCTGATTCATTCTTGAGTAATTTCTCGCATTTCTTTTTAATGGGCCATGAAAGATGTTTGTTTTGCTCCATTAATGTGATAAAGATTGGAAATCTGAGTTCTACTCTTACATGATGTCTCGATTTGTAAGTTTAGTATTCGCTAATTGCTGCTTTGTTGGGAGCATTTTTCCTGCTGTGTTCCAATTGCTTTAGTTTTTTGGGTGATAGACAGATGGTAATGCATTAAAATGTGTGTAAAGGGTCCCCAACGTAGTGGACCTAAAGACATTGATTGGGGAACATTAACAGGGTCTTGACTTTGTTGGGACTCCTTAAGTTTAGGGATGTGAGAGTTTTTGCGCTTGTGATATCTTGCCTTCGTTATGCTTGTATTGTTTGTAGTATTTGTCAATTGGGAAACTTCATAAGGCTACAAAGCTTTGGTACCTTCCTAGTGGAATAGAACAGGTAGATGGTTACTTCAAATTGACATAGTGTTTGGTGCTTCTTTCCAGGCATTGTGGATTTAAATTGGTTTCACGTTACATATGACAATGATGTGGATTATAATTGTAGTTTTGTGCAGAACTTTATGTTCGACTATATTGTTCATTTCAAATATTTTTTTTTTGGGTACCAAGTGGTATTAGGATTTCTTTCTCCTTCATTTGTTTATTGTGCAATGTAATTGTAAGTGTCAAACAAACGGATGTACATTCCCTCATTCCAATAGTATAAGTTCCTACTTCTTGATTGTGAAAACAACAGTCATTTTGTGAGAAACTAGTTATTTTTTTTTGAAGAGGGAAAAAACGTGTCCTATTTAAAAGCAAAATCTTCAAACTTAAGACCCTTGGCCCAATCCTTGTCTCGACCTCAGTTGAAGAGCACCCCTTTAAGGAACAAAATTAGCTTAAGAACGATCTCTTCTTTTTATCTCTAAAGACTGCATTGTGCCTTGCCTTCCAAAGGGTCCAAAAGACAACATGAGGTACCGTCAGCCAAAGATTTTCTACCTGATTATGGCAGTCGAAAAGTCGGCCAGATGTGTAAAAGATGGGCCACCGTTGGTGGCATACACCATTGAATCTCAAAGGAGTATGTTAAGAATGCCCAATTTTGTGCATCAATGTCACAATGAAGCATCATGTGATCAACCGACTCCTCAGCCCTCTTACAAAGTGCACATCGATTAGCCAAAATCTGGCCCTTTCTCTGGAGACCGTCAATTGATGAATTTTAGACAGACAAGCTGCCCAAACTATAAAGGTAACCTTTGGTGGTGGGGTGCTGTGAGAAACTAGGTATTATTCTTTGGTCGTTTGAACTTGCTACTTCTAGTGTGTTTATCCGTTTAATGATTATATTTTGAGTGTATCTGGGTAAAGCATGAATTGTTTATCTATAAATGAATTAGTTTTGTTTATTCACATCATTTTTTAATGCTGTACTTTCCCTCTATCTCTTTCTAGTTTTTTATGTGCTTTGCTTCTCAGGTCAATTATTTAGTCTTGATTTCATTTGACTTATATTCACAGATGCCAGGGACAATTATGGCAATGGGCCGGCTTAATCGACCAAGTATCATGATTTATGGTGGAACTATCAAGGTCATATACCAAATTCTTTTGGTTAATAGAATTTCGTTTTTGTACATGGAAATCTTATCACATTTTACTTTCATTGTTGTCATGTTTGAGCCATTGTTTATAACTTTGCCTTGACACTTCATTCGGTAAGCATTAGTTGGAAATCAACTACCATTAGAGTTGATATTTTGTTGTCTGAATTGACTTTTTCCGCCAAGCACGGTGGTCTGAGCAAATATCTCTTTAGTAGTATACAATTTACCCTCTCCTTCAGTTACTTGCAATTATGCTGTGGTGTTTCCCTAACATTGCCGCACCAACTTGTAAAAGTTATCCAACATACAGACCCGACATCATAAAATGGTAAGCCGATAACTTTTGGGTCTGTTCCGTACACAGAAGACTATGCGGTAGGTAACACATAAGAAAGATATGCATTTCGTTTTAGGTTACTCAGAAAAAAATTATGTCCCTCCAACCGTGTTCTTCCACCAAAAACCATGTGGGTTCATCTTGGTTTTCTTTCCAACGTGTATGAAGCATCGATGTATTTGGGTTTTTCTATTAGTGCATTTAAGGCACAATTCTTTTCTCATAAAATGGTTTCGAAAGAATACTCTATACAACCCTTTATATTTTATTTGTTTGTTTTAATGTAAAGCTTGTGGGTCCAGTAAAAGAATTTTCAGAACTTGTAACTTTTAAGCGAAAATAACTTAAACTCTTCTATGCGGAAGTCTTAAGTTCCATCTCTCAAGCTCTCATCATCTCCTTCTGTACATGAAGATAATAAGCTATTTTTTGTTGAATAAATTTTTATTTAAACAATTGTATGATGTGGTTTTGTGAAGGTAGCAGGTGGGTTGCTACTTGCTAGTCCGCAGCAAAGTAGGTTAGAGAGATCTAGATGGAGATCGTAAGTCCCCCTAGAACTAAGTTCGTAGGGGATGAGCACCTTGGGGCCATGCACAACGCTTGAGAGTTATAATCCAGATGCTGACTCAGCTTGCCAGATCAGCTACTCATGGCAGATAGACCACGTGGCAGTCTCATTCTTTAGTACATACAAAAATCATCAAGATTTTTTTCCGGCCAGCCAATCACTAGGAGAAAGTTTTCTTAGAACTCTTTTGGGCAGAAGCCTTTACAATGTTGAAGTAACTTAATTGACAATACATTTATATGAGACCAAATGCAGCTTAAGAAGTCCTTAATTATTTTAAACTATCGTCATGATTCTTTTATATAACCAACCAAGTAACCAACCAAACACTAGGATTTTTTTTCCTTAGAAAACTCTTTTAGACAAAAAAGTTGTTGAAGTGCTTTAGTGGAAACTAAATTAACAAGAACACAAATAGAGCTTAAGAATTTACTAATTGTTTCGAAAACAACCAGTAAGATCTTTTTTGCGGCCAACCAAATACTAGGAAAATGTTGTTTAGAAACATCTTTTTTACACATAATTTTTTATGATGTTGGAGTGTTTTTATTGAAACTAATTTACATGAGACCAAACAAAGCTTAAGAATTTATTTTTCTTAAAGTAGTAATGGGCAATGAGTTTTGATGTATAGCCAGGCCTTCTATTTTCCCTTGTGATTTACCATTAGTTAAAGTTAGGTGTTGTGGTGTATCAAGAGTTCTTTCTTTGTCCCGTAAGTGTTATAATCACAATGTAGATAAGTTTCAGGGATTTGCGTATTCTAGAGCTTAAAGATATAGTATTATGGTTTCTTTGTTCTCGTGTTTTATGATAGTTCCAATGACTTATTTATTGTATTTGATTTTTTTTTTTAATATTGCAGCCCGGTCATTCTCAAGGCCATACTTTCGATATAGTATCTGCTTTCCAGGTATGCACTCTCATATGCCATGTTGACATACTATTATGGAGTCATTAACTATTTGTTGCCCTATGCACTTTCTCATATTTGATACGGTGTTTCATTTCATTTCATTTCATTTCATTATGTGTCTATTGTTATTTTTGTTTACTTGTTTCCGCTTATTGAGGATACATTGGACCTGCTCGCATTGATGTGTTTCCTTTGTCATGATTTTGCGTGATTTTGTAAATTGCATCTTTGCTTCCTCTTAGCTATAGCAACTGGGATGAGGATCATTTAGAGAGAGTTATATTTATGCGGTTTTGGGGGTGGGCCTCCATAGTGCGGGGTTTTCTTATTTTTCTCTTCGTGCTAGCAATGGGATTTGAACCCTTGACCTATTTGCATCGCTCACTCTGATACTTGTTGAACAACCGCTTTCTCTAAAAGCTCGAACTTGTAGAGAGAGTTGTCAATATTATATTTATGTGGTTATGGGGTGGGCCCCACTGTTTTGTTTATTTAACAAGGGATTAATCCCCATTATTGGTTGGTTTTGGATGTAGAGTTACAGACTTCTGATTGAGAGTACGTTCTTTGGTTTTTTGTTGAAACTTAAAACCCAAGTTTATCACTGAAAGTGATCAACGATTTTTGAGTGGCCTAATGTTTGTTTCCTTGTTGAGAGAGTTGTCAATATTATATTTATGCAGTTATTGGGGTGGCCCCACTGTCCCTAATAATTTTTAGGTTTCCTTGTTGCACTAGTATTATTTTGTTTATTTAACAAGGGATTAATCCCCTTTATTGGTTGGTTTTGGAACTGATTGAGAGTACGTTCTTTGGTTTTTTGTTGAAACTTAAAACCTAAGTTTATCACTAAAAGTGATCAACGATTTTTGAGTAGCCCAATGTTTGTTTTTGCCGATTTAGTCTATGCTAGATTTTTTAAGGTTTTTTAAAGTTAATCCTTTTTTCATCTTTTAGGGATTTCATAGAATGGCCCTTGAGCGATTTTCTAGGTATTTCACCGAATGTTGTGTTGTAGATTTTATGTTTGATTTATTGATTTTAATCATAATAGTATCATTTATCAAATGTGTATGTTTTAATTTTGATTTCAACTTCTAATAGACACATTGTGTATGCTGCACCTTTTTATTTATTTATTTATGTCAAGATATAATATACAAAAAATGTGTTTACTGATGTGGTGCTACTTGACATGGTTTTGTTAGTGTGCGAAGATCGTGAAGAGATTTAGAAGGTGTATTTTCTTTTAGAATTCTAATAATTTGAGGAATCTATTTTAATTAGGTAGTTATTTTTGATAAGATTTCTTTCTAAGTGGCTCATATCCGTTCCCACATTTTTAGCAGTTACTTATTTATCACGTTATCTTTAAAGAGGTCGATGGCCACCATTTTAATTGTTTATTTATGTTTTTGAGAAAATTAAGAGTAAAACTCTTGTAACTTTGGGTAAAGGATAAACCTTAGTTTTTTATCAGTTAGTAAAGGAGTGTAGTTTGCTTCCGCTTACATGTACATCAGATTTGGTATCAAAGCACAAGATCCTGTGCCATTCATCTTTCAGAATAATGTTGTCGCACGATCGACTGATTCAAAGTTACCTAGATCTAACGTTTAGTTAAGTTGAATGACATGTCATTGAAAATCAACTAATTCGAAGTCATTCACCACCAGAGTATTGCATGATATCTCTTCGGGAGATCAGCTGATCCGCTGGTTTTTGCCTATTGCCTTAGGAATCACCCTCAATTGGAGATTCCAATAAAATACGTAGGAACGAGCGGATCAGTTGATCTCCCGAAGAGATATACTGAAAGAATTCAAGTTAGTTGATTTTCGTGGAGATGTCCTGCAACTCTATGGAATGAAGATCTTGGTAACTATGAATCAATTGATTGTGCGACGACGATATCCTGAATGACGGGAACATGATCTTGTGTTCTGATACCAAATCTGATGTAAATGTGTAAGTGGAAGCAAACTACACTCGTTTACTCATTAATAAAAAACATGGTTTATATTTTGCCCAAAAAGTTACAAGTGTTTCTACTCTTAATCTTCTCAAAACATAAACAACTAATTAAAAATGGTGGCCATTGGCCCTTGTTTAAAGATGAAAAACCCTAAAACTAATAATGTGCTAAACAAGTAACTTCTAATAACGCGGGAATGGATATGTGTGGTTACACAAAAACCTTATAAAAATAACTTCCTAATTAGAAGAGATTCTAAAATTATTAAACTTCTAATAGAAACCACATCTTCTAAATCTCTGCACGATATTCACACTTCAGTACTTCACACATGTCAAGTTGTGCGACATCAGTAACACTTTGTTTGATATCAATAAGATTATTATCAAATGAGTATATGTTTTCTTTTGGATAATCAATATGTTTTTTCTTTGACCACACGTTTGTTGAAACATATATGATAAGTGTGTATATGTGCGTGCGTGTTTTATTTAGGACATTAAGTATTGTAGCCCTCTTATTTGTATGTTACTAAGATTGGACAAGGTTGCAAGGGGAGGGAATGTTTCTTTTACGTGTAATCATTGTCAATTTGCTTTCAAGGGGTTGTATTCTAGAGTGGAGGCACATTTGCTGAAGATTTGTGGTGGTGGGGTTAGAGAATGTGCCAAAGTTACCTTTGGACATTTAATTGAAATGAGAAAACTAGTAATAGCTGAAGCCCAATTGAGGGTGAAAGCTTTTTGCCTAAACAAGTTCCATTACCATCGTCTGTAAAAAAAGTTGTTTCTTCTTGGTTTTAAATGCAAATGCACGTATGGGGCATGCAATTATAAGGCATTTTAGATTAAGCCAAAGAAAAGGGGAATGGTTGAATCCTAATTGAGAAAGCTTTGAATCTTGATGTTCGACAAGAATGGCATAGGTTGATTGGAAGGATGTTATTCTCGTCTGGTTTACTATTTCACCTTGCAAGGAATCCATACTATGTTGTTAAAGGTGACGCCTAGGCGACCTAGGCGAGGCGTTTAGAAGAGGGCCGCAACGACTTATTATGAGAGATTCCCTTGGTTCGCGCTTTTGGCGCCTAGGCGGTGGTTGCCTTGGGTCGACTTGAGGACCAAATAAGTAGTCGCCCAGGCCAAATAGAGAAGAGGAAGAAGAAAGAAAGTTTAATGGCATTTTTTTGGTTTTTTCTCTTTTAGGGAAATTTTTTTGGATTATTATATAGATTGTAGCTGGTTTTGAGAAAACAAGACACGATTTTAAAAAACTAGCACACGGTTTTAGAAAATCGGCATATGGTTTTTGAAAAACTAGCGCATGGTTTTAAAAAACCAGTAGTTTCTTGTCAATTGTGTAGCTGGTTTATTGAACCAACAACTACTTTTTAAACCAATAGTCTTCTTTTTATAATTATTATTAAAACAGGTGGACCTTGATAATAAATGCTTCCATTCTTTTTTTATAAAATCTGATGTCAAGAATTCTTGGGGTGACACCTAGGCGAGGCGCCTAGGCTCTCACCTCACCTCTCGCAGAATACAACATAGTTGTTGTTTTCACTAAAGCTTCTGCAAATAGTAAGATATTTGCTGGTTTTATTCCTCTATGTTTATTTGTTGAGGACTATACTTTTTCAAACGGAGAGAGCTCGCATTGAGAGATTGCTTGAACCAACAAAGAATGCATGGGATGAAAAGGAGTCAGTAATGTTAGTGATGGGTGAACAAATGCACATGATATTGGGATTTTTGTGCACAAAATCCCTCGGGGAAGCCCAACATATCACGCCGATGTTCAACAGAGTCATGCCTAAAAACTAAAACTCAGAAAATCTTATTCCCAATTCAATAATCAAAAGTCCCTAATACAATCTATTTATAGACAAGCATAAGAAACCCAAAATAGAAACAACTAGGAAACCTAATTAGAATGAAACTAGGAAACTAAACAAAATAGGAAACTAACTAGTAGCTAAACTTAGAAAGTTACTAAAACCGGAAACACTATTCACGTGAACAGTGACACTAAAAATATATACTTCTAACACTCCCCCCCTCAAGCTGGAACATGCCCAGCTTGCCACAATGAATAGAAACCGAGCACGGCAAAGACTTTGTCAACCATATTCAGACAGATCTTCACATATCCTTAAACTGGGGCAAAAAAACTTGAACTGCCTTGATAAACCTTTAGGTCTTCAACTGATCAACACTAACCACACTTCCAGCACATTCTCCAATACTCCCCCTTACAATAAAACTTATCACCTTCAAGCTTCAAGCAACAACCATAGAATCTCATACAAAACACAAACAGCCATGGGCACACTTGCCTCGGGCAAAGCCAACTAGTATCACTTACTAGGGCATAACACATAAACAACATGCCAATAGTATCACTTACTTTGGCATAAACACTTGCTCCTCAACTTGAGAGAGCACACGAACAGGGAACAAAGATCTATGGTATTGCATGAGACTTGATCCAAACCAACAAACAAGTAGCAACATAATCTCTAGGGGGTGGAGGTTGTTGATGATGATGGTCTTCCAATTTTGTAAATATGAAAACCCAAATATTAGGGTTTCACAAAACCACATGGAGAAGATCCAAAACTTTAAACAAACACAACTCAATGAGGGAGGCCTACTTTTAGATGATCCAAAAACACAGCAAAAGAACACCAACAAATGATGAATATCCACTCTCCAAGGGGGGCAGCACACTTTAAGGGAGAAACTCTGTAAAACCACATTCTAAAAAAATAGCAACACAAACTTCCAACTTATGTTACCCAAAAATCTGCATGCATCCACCACACTCCATGCCACACAAAACACAACTTAACTGCTGATTCACTCCAACAAGATGGTAGAAATCAGCCAACCACCAAGAAGGAAGCAAGAGATGCACAAAAAAAATTCTTAGATACTGTTCACGTACTGTTCACAACCATACTAAAAACAAAAACAGTAAAAGGAAAGATGGAAATAAAGAAGAGTGGTGGTCCGGCAGACGGCAATGATGCCGCCGCCGGCGACGAAACTCCCAAAGAACAAAGAGCTTTGATACCAAGTTAAAAACTAAGATTCAGAATATCTTATTCCAATTTAATAATGAAAATCTACCCCTAATACATTCTATTTATAGACAAAAGTAAGAAACCCAAAATAACTAGGAAACCCAAAATAGAAACAACTAGGAAACCTAATTAGAATGAAACTAGGGAACTTAAACAAAATAGGAAACTAACTAGTAGCTAAACTTAGAAAGTTACTAAAACTAGAAACACTATTCATGTGAACAGTGGCACTAAAAATATATACTTCTAACACCTACATCCACAGATGAGAAGAGATCCACTATAGAGAAGAGTTACAGAGAATTAATACCCATCACAACCAAAACCCGACGCCTTGAAACTACACCGTTTCCAAGCTTCCTCGATATCAAACCCCAGCTTGTTGTTGCACAAACCATGGTGTCAACCATTCTCGCCGTTTCCAAGCTTCCTCAATGTCAACCCCCAACCCGGTGTTGCACAAACCATGGTGCTACACACACACACACACACACACTCTCTCTCTCTCTCTCTCTCATGGCCCCCCCTCCTCCGGACTGCTGATTACAATCTCTCGCTCCCAAGAGCTCTCATAAGCCTAAACAAAGAAGTGCCCCATATTATATAGAGTTTTATAATTCTAGCAATCCTAGAGCTCCTAGGATTCCTTATCTTAATACAATAAGGTTACATAATAAAATCTATATAATATGGGTCCCACAAATATTATAATAGATTAAGGAACCCACTGTGAGGATTAGGTCCACAAAACCTAACGCAAATAGGCTAATCATTAATTTTGGGAACTTTCAAGAGCGGTCCTATGTTTCTTGAAGCCGTTTATTGTGAAGGTGAATAAAAGGACAAGCATTTCATGGTTTGATTAAGGATGCCATTTATGAAGTTGGTCCTAACAATATAAATTTATTGAGGCATTATATGTAATAACTTAGGCACTATGTTGTATTCTGCGAAAGGCGAGGCGAGGGCCTACGCGTCGCCCCAAGAATTCTTGACATCAGATTTTATAAAAAAAATATAGGCATTTTGATTTGTACATAAAATATTCTAGAGAGAAAATAGTTTCTATTTTTAATAATTTTGTATTAGCCTTTAGTAAGGTATTTTAGGAGGTCTTAAATTGCTATTTTTGAGTTATTTTATGTTTAGAAAGTGTCCTTAGGTTAGTAGTTTACTTGGTTTGCATGTTTTTAGGTTTTTAATAAGTTTTGGGCTCTTTGGTGAGGAGTTATCTATATAAAGAGCTCCTAGTACGAAAACTAATTAGGTTTTATAATGAATATAATTTGATTAGTAGAAATCATGTTGAGTTTAGAGAGTTGAAACGCTTCCGCAATATTATTTACATCAATTTTGGTATCAGAGCCTTGTGCGCTCTTGGATTGTGAGACGAGATATTTTTCATGGATCGTTTGGCGCTTATATGGAAAGAAGCACGTGAGAATCTTGATCAGCGTGTGGAGTCGATGGAGAAGAAGGTTTCGAATTTCACAGAAAAGTTAGATGAAACAACCCAAGGAGTGAAGGAGCTGTCTGAACTTGTGAAGGCCATGTTCATGGCGTAGGCAACGTGTAACGTAATTCCCTTGCTTGGTTCGAGTAAAACCCCCAAGCCAATGTCGAAACTGATCCATACCCTAGAACCCTTTTCCCTCCTCAACAAGTCGCATCAAGTTCTGCCCTTCCACAACAGAAATTGAAGACCATTGAGAAGGAAGATCCCACTGCCTATAACTGGACAATCATCCCCCCATCCCGACCTGATAAAGATTCCACCCTCACTAAATGTGAGGTCCCCCAATCTTTGATTGATGTTGATTAAAATCAGCACAAAGAAAAAACATCATAAAAGAATGTGTTCGACTGTTTTGCTACTCCCAACAAAGATCTAGTGGAGATACTACAAACCTCTGAAGCTGGTGTATTCTTTCATAAAAAATCAGTTGTTACATGCCCTAAAATAGAGCAACAGCCTCACAAACGTGATTTACAACAGCAGAGCCCAACCTCTATTAAGCGGGAAGAAAGACATGAATTTATTTACGATGAAACTTATAAAAAAAGGGATGCAGATTTCTCTAAAAAAGGAGTTGGTGTTAGATTTGTTCAATTAAGTGTAGGCTTTGAAGATAATGTGAAGCATATGGTGTTTGATGGAAGTGAGGAAGACCTAGTATTCAAGGTGCTGTTTGGTACAATAGGTTCTTGTGAAGTAGTTTTTGGGAATGAACAGACTTTTGTGCGTGGCCTATTTGTAATAAAAGATATGACAGGTATGCTCTATGTGCTATGTTTGATGGTATTTTGGGACCCAGGTCCACTACATCCTTTGTTTAAGTATTTGGCCCACATCAAGAACAAGCAACTAAAGAACCGCCGGATCTGCCTGATGATGAAGATTCTTTAAAGTTCGGGTCGAACTTTTTTGAAGACGGGGAGTATGATGTGTACATAAAATATTCTAGAGAGAGAAAATAGTTTCGGTTTTTAATAATTTCGTATTAGCTTTTAGTAAGGTATTTTAGGAGGTCTTAAATTGCTATTTTTGAGTTATTTTATGTTTAGAAAGTGTCCTTAGGTTAATAGTAAACTTGGTTTGCAAGTTTTTAGGTTTTTAGTAAGTTTTAGGTTCTTTGGTGAGGAGTTATATATATAAAGAGCTCCTAGTACGAAAATTAATTAGGTTTTATAATGAATATAATTTGATTAGTAGAAATCATGTTGAGTTTAGAGGGTTGAAATGCTTCCGCAATATTATTTATATAACATTTATTATCATGGTCCACTTGTTTTTAATAATAATTATAAAAAGAAGACTGTTGGTTTTAAAAAGTAGCTGTTGGTTTAATAAAACCAGCTACACAATTAACAAGAAATTGTTGATTTTCTAAAACCATGTGCTAGTTTTCCAAAACCATGTGCTGCTTTTCTAAAACCCTGTTCTGTTTTCTAAAAACAAGGTAGTTTTTTTTTTTTCTCAAAACTAGCTATAATCTATATAATAATCCAAAAAAAATTTCCCTAAAAGAAAAAAAAAAACAAAAAATGCCGTTAAAATTTCTCTCTTCTTCTTCTTCTTTCTTCTTTTTCCTTTTTCTTTTTTCATCCTTCTTCTTTTTCTCTATTTGGCTTGGGCGACCGCTTCTTTGGTTTCCGCGTCCACCCAAGGCGACTGCCTAGGCGCCAAAAGCGTGAACCAGGGGAATTTCTCATAAGTCGATGTGGCCCTCTTCTAAACGCCTCGCCTAGGAGTCGCCTTTAACAACATAGCTTGGATAACATTATCAAGACCAATTCCATTAGTGGTTTCTCTGAGCAAATTAGCTATGTAGAATGTCCTTATATTCACCTTCATAGTTAATAAGGAACATTGGACCACTCTCATAAACCATCGGAAAATTAATGATTGGTTTCTTTTGTGCATTCGTCTACCCATCACTAACAATGCAAACTCCATTTTCTTTCCATGAATTCCATGTTGGTCAAGCAACTTCTCTATGTGGGTTTTTTCCTTTTGCAAAAGAGTAGTCCTCAACAAATTATATCTTGGAGGAATATGTCCCACAAGTATCCTACTATCTGCAGTAGCTTTAGAGATAATGGATACATAATGTGTATTCCTTGCAAGGTGGAATGATAAACCAACCGAGCAGAACATCCTTGCAATCAAACTATGCATTTCTTGTTGAGCTTCAAGATTGAAATCTTTCTCTGTTGCAGATTCACCTCTATTTATCTTCTTTGGCTGAATGCATCATAACCTATATGGCCCATACTTGCACTTGCATTTGAAGTTGAGGAAACAAGTTCCACTTTCGGATGTTGGTAGTGGTATAGGGTTTTGTTTTTAGGTGAGCTCTTGTCACGCCCCGCTCACACGTGTGCCCAATATTGTCCCTGCTTTATCCCCCCCCAGAGAGCTCACCTAAAAACAAAACCCTGGACCCCGGGGGGGTGGATAAAGCAGGGACAATATTGGGCACACGTGTGAGCGGGGCGTGACAATTATGGTATCAGAGCCGAGGACGGCTCATCTTATGGGGTGGTGGGAGGAGGCATTAGTCCCACATCGCCTAGGAGAGTGTCCAGAGCCTGGGCTATGAGGTTACGAACTGTCTTACATTGTGTCCAAGGCCTCTTGGGGGAGCTCTCTGGGCTCCTACCAAGGACAAAACCCTATACCCCGAGGGGGTGGATAAAGTAGGGACAATATTGGGTATCTGTAGAGTTGGGCCAGTTCCGCTGCGTACCACTCTGACAATGTCCGAGGCCTCTTGGGGGAGCTCTCTGGGCTCCTACCAAGNGGGGGGGGTGGATAAAGCAGGGACAATATTGGTATCGTGTGAGCGGAGCGTGAAAATTATGGTATCAGAGCCGATGACGGCTCATCTTATGGGGTGGTGGGAGGAGGTATTAGTCCCACATCGCCTAGGAGAGTGTCCAGAGCCTGGGCTATGAGGTTACGAACTGTCTTACATTGTGTCCGAGGGCTATGGGCTATGAGCGGGACGTGACAGTAAGAGTACTATCTACAGTGGGTTATTTGGGTCAACCCACTGGTTGACCCGGTTTGACCCAACCCAATAGCTTTTCCGGGTTAATAACCGGGCCGGTTTTTAAAACATTGGTTTCGACTTTACTTTAGCACATAGTTTGATCCCACTACTAGGAACCTCGCCTTCACCTTGCAATAAGACCCCCTAATAGGCTAATAGTAATCTGACAATAGTTACGCATAAATGACCAATTCCCTCCCTCTGCAATTTTTTCCAGATTAGTGACATATTTCTAGAGAGGAGTGCTTTCTTCATCACTCATTTTCTATATAAACCGCCTAAATAATCCAAGAATCCTTTAAAAAAAAAATCTCAAGAATAAAGAAATCTATGACTGTACATAAAGTTGTGCACAAGATATTAATAAATTATTATGAATCTGTTAATCTATAATGGTTCATAAACTTCATATGCATAATCTACAGGCTCCAGGAAAACAATTCCTAATAAAACAAGAAACATTTAGCTTATAAATTTTAAAAATTTAAATACAGCCAACAACAACAACAAAACACCTACAACACAAGTAGCAAAAATATAAGTAGAAAATTAACAGTAAAAATCGAAAAAACAAGCAACAAACAAGCACTAGTAGCAAAAATTGCGAATTGTAGCAACAAAACTAAAAAAGTTGGCTAAATAATCTAAAGAACAAATAGCTAAAAATTAACAATTTGTTAAAAAAAGAAAACAAGAAGACAAATACCTGATCTGCTAATACTCGGCGTGGTGGTGTAGTCAAGAAGATTAGAAGAATTATCTAAAAAAGAAAATAAGAACAGTTAGAAAAAAAAGAGGGCAAGCAAAGAAATAGTTTAGAAAACTTTACAGTTAACAGATGTATAGAGAAAAACTAGAAAAAAAAAGCAGTAGAAAAAAACAAGAAAAGTTGGAGGAGAGAAAGAGAGAGAGTTCTATGGAACTCAAGTCCTAGGGGGGTTAAACCCAAAGCCAATAAACCCAAACACAAATGAATCAACCCAAACTTTAGCCCAAATTGAACGAAACCCATTGTACAAATATTAAACGATAAGGTTCAGTTGAATTTACAGAGCCTTTGTATTCTGTTGGTGGCTGCTGTTGGCGCCACCTAAGGTAAGGGCTACCAACAGAACGCGAGATTCTTTGCAAGAAAAATTTATGTAGTCGTTGGCTGGCTTAGGTACCAAATTGCATTTAGTTACATTGACAGTGACCGCATGAGCATGTTCTTTAAGTTAACTGTATATTCTGGCTTCGCTGCCACCGAATTGGACAGCTTTGCTACCCAGTATCCGACATCAAAATAATTCTCATATGTTCTCACCTTCTAGGCACACATCCACACACACTTTCAATAAAATTCTCATATTTAAACACAATAATTGAACTTAAAATAATCAATCTTGGACCCATGTTTCCGACAATTAACTAATACAATTATAGTGTCTATTACAGATGACTCAATAGAAGTATTGATCAACTAAGTGCACTTATCCAACTAATCAAAACCACTCTACTAAACACTCATCAAAATTCAGCTAAGTAAACTGCTTACATGAAGCAATCTATGTCATAGCCTCGAAGCTTTTGGAGTTGCACGGTTGCACTACACACCCAAGTACCAATAGAGTAAGAAAGAAGCAAAGAGAGAGTGGGGGTCCTCAATTTATAGAGAAGGTTGGTTATAAGGTTTCAGTGTTTCACACGTCCAAGACATGTAGGAGTTTACTTTCAACTTCATCAGTATGGTGGTTTGGGCCCTCAAAGGAGGAATGGGAAGTAAACTTCTCTAGGTGCTCCCTTTTGTGTCTTGCCAATCCGAGACCTTAGGCAGCCTCTCCGAATTAGTTGGGAAGTAGATATTCATGTTATTTGGGGTTCAATAGGGGAACATCACTCTTAACAAAGCCATTCCTATTGTTCCCTTTTTATTACTAGTCCAAATTCTTATTGCTCCTTCAAGGATTACAATATTTCTAGGAGCCTATCCCTAAACAAAGTTGTTCTTGAATGGGATTCAAGTAAAGTACTGTAGTGATAAATCCAGATTTGTGAAGAAGAATGATTATGCAGACTTTAAACTCATTGGGAAATTCAGGAATCGGCATCATCTCTGAACATGTGCCAAGGCTGGTTAATAATGTGACACTCTCATGCAAAGGAGGCAGGCGTTAACAGCACTCTTTTCTTAGTCTCTTCTGAACCTTCCATCATAATCTTGCTTTAGCATTTAGCACATTCCTTCTCGAGGGATGTTTTTTGCTAATTCTTTATACAGCTGATTGTCTGTAAAACTTGAGCATGGATGTGTTGTTTAGTTTTTAGCATTACTTAAAACGGACCCAGAATGCTTTTTGATGACACATGAAGTAGACTTGTTCAAGACATCAAGTTGGTTAGATAAATGAAAATAACGATGTGTTTTTTTTTAATGAAATATTAGTTATATCTGTACTAGGAAACCTTTCTTACTCTGACTAGAACTTGATGCTGTTTCCAAAAGCTATCTTTCCGGGCCATGCTCATTCTTCTCTTTTCTGTCGATACTCTTTGTAGTGTTATGGGGAGTTCGTTAGTGGGTCCATCAGTGATGAACAGAGAATGAATGTAATTCGGAATTCATGCCCTGGAGCAGGGGCTTGTGGTGGCATGTATACAGCAAATACCATGGCTTCTGCTATTGAGGCCATGGGAATGACACTTCCCTACAGGTAGAAATTATGTCTGTATGGTAATGAGGATTTAGGTGTGCAACTGGATACATACCGTTTCTTTTGTCATTTTTGAAGCTTACATGAGCTTGGTTGCTAGCTGTGTTCTAGTCATCATTTTGTGTTGTTCTTCATATCCGAAATAGCTCTTCAACACCAGCGGTGGATCCATTGAAGTTGGATGAGTGTCGTTTAGCTGGAAAGTATCTTTTGGATTTGATCAAAATGGACTTGAAACCACGGGACATTATCACTAAGAAATCTTTACGCAATGCTATGGTTGTTGTTATGGCCCTTGGCGGTTCAACCAATGCTGTGTTGCATTTGATCGCTATTGCGAGGTAAGGATGAGTATTGTGCAATCTTTTCGTATTCATTGAGAATTGCATCTCGTAGCATTAGCTTATAGCTGTTTCTTTCTCAGGTCTGTTGGTTTGGAGCTGACTCTTGATGATTTTCAGAAGATAAGTGATGAGGTTCCTTTCCTTGCCGATCTTAAGCCTAGCGGCAAATATGTAATGGAGGATTTACACAAGGTATGCTCAAGGAAAATGATTGTTATAAATATCATGTGCTGTTATTTAGTTAATTTTGTTAAAGATTACTTCTATGGCATGGCTGTGGATGTAACATTTCTTTTGGTTTCACTTTTGACGGGCCAAATAAACGTTGTGCTCATAGATTGGAGGAACACCAGCAGTTATTCGGTTCCTTCTGGAGAAAGGGTTTTTAGATGGGGATTGTATGACTGGTACGTATATTAGTTGGAATCATTTGCTTCCTTTTTTTTTTGATAGTCTTAACATTACATGAGGGGAGCCTAGTGGCTCGAACTCAAGACCTCCCCCGTAGGGGAAGGGACGCCAAACCTCTTAATCGTAGTATTAACATAAGAAGGTTTTTTCCTTTTCAGTCACTGGGAAGACACTGGCAGAAAATGCAAGACAATTTCCTGCTTTATCTGAAGGTCAGGTATGATGTAGACTCAATATCCAGTCTATGGATTTTAGTTTCCAGCTTTCTATCAATTTGAAGATTAAGCAGCAATCCTTTTTTCTTCAGCAAATAATTAGACCACTGGACAACCCCATCAAAGCGACTGGCCACATACAGATTTTGTTTGGAAATCTTGCACCGGAGGGATCTGTGGCAAAAATTACGGGGAAAGAAGGGTTGTATTTCTCAGGTGCTGTATTATAAATAACACGATTTTTATATCTTGAAATTTAATCCAGGAAGCTGTTGAATCTAATAAATTTACCAGTTGATGTACTATTTACTATATAGATTCTTTACTTTTGTAATGTGGCTCATTTCTGAGCTGACTTCATCCGCTATGGTTGCGTACCCATAAAAGGGGGATTGATATTTCCACCCTTCTTTTTTATATGTTCCATCTACATCTACTTTATTCATACACCCTGCTTACACCTGTCTTTGGGACCGCGTGGAAATGATCTAAGGGATGATTTCTTATGAGAATGATCTCCTCATCATATCAACCAAAATCTGCCCTTTGATCATCTCTATGTGAGTTCCACCTTAATGTGTGCATTTCTTTAAAACAATGCAAGTGTGAGGAACACGTGCAATGCATGTGCAGGACCCTCGTAGATAATAATCGAAAGTGTCTTGCAGGTCCTGCCCTTGTTTTTGAAGGCGAGGAGTCAATGATAGAGGTTATCTCGGAGGATCCAATGAGTTTTAAGGTATGAATATTGATCTGCGTGCTATATTTAAAATTGATTTCACCTCAAAAGATGTATTAGTTTTAACCAATTCAGCAAAATTTTGTCCCGAGCTGATGCTTGAGTCGTGTTTTCAAATGTGTACTAAATAGATTGAGAAATACATACATACATTCTGTGCAAACTCCTCTTACATGTAGGTTTCCTAGTCTTTCATAGCTGATCTTGTTAGGCATTCCCTTACCTTAAATTCCAATCACATGTATTGGGCTGAAACATATTCAATCCGCAGTTAACAATGGTCCGTATCATTGATGCATCATGTTGATATCTGATGTCAGTACGCAATTTTTCTATGTTTTCTAATCTCAGAACACTGAAAACATATGTACTGTTTTTGTTTGGATCATGTAACATTTTGAATTTAAGGTTAGAAACATAATACATCAACCCCTATGCCATGGCCGCTAATGATATTACAGATACTGGAGGAGGGGGTTGTTAAATCCAGTCATGGAACATCTCTGATTCTTGCTTATTGTCTATCTTATCAGGGTAAAGTTGTTGTCATCAGAGGAGAAGGACCCAAGGGAGGACCAGGCATGCCTGAAATGCTCACACCTACGAGTGCAATAATGGGAGCAGGTCTTGGGAAGGTATATTATTCACTAATTGCAAGTGATTTCCTTCTTTCTTTTTACGTCCAATCTGTTGCAATCATTTTCTTCCATAATTTTGATCTTATAGAACTTTCTATCATGTAGTTGTTTTCATTATCATTTGAAGGTAGTAACTATAGTTTCTTGAGACATGAATATTCTCAGTTCCTTGTAGTATGCTTTTCTTTATATGGATTGATGGGCTAAGAGTTGTAGGATGTTTTGGTCTGGAGCATGATTTCGTAGGCCCAGTTGATAATGTAGATTTCCATTTATCTGAAGTGACGATACTTGGTTTTGTTTGCTTCATTTGTACATTGCAGGAAGTTGCGTTGTTAACTGATGGTCGATTTTCAGGAGGTTCGCATGGTTATGTTGTTGGTCACATATGCCCCGAAGCACAGGTGTTATAACCCTACAAATTACCTCTTCTCTTTCATATTTTTGCCTGTTTTTTAGAATCAGATTATTTCAATTCTTTTGGGTGATAATTTCTTAGTGTCGTTGCCTTAAAAGTTGAAGAGTCTGACGACGTATTTTTGCGAATGACCAGACTAGGAAAATCATTGGAGAAGTTGCATAATGTTTTATAATGTTATACGAATTTATTTTTACCTTAAAACCCTAGAGCAACAAAACTAGCTGCACATATATTTCCAATAAAAAGATCTTTTCTTGTTTCTTTTATGTGTTTCATCATTTTTATATATTAACCTAAGTGGTCGGACTCGGCCAGACTCGCCAAGTTACTCGCGAGTAACTCGGGGCTCGGGACTAGGCCGAGCCGAGCCCCCACCAATCCACCAATCCCACCTCCAGCCGAGTAACTCGGCGATTTTGACGTGACTCGGGCGAGTTTTTGGGGTGTCTTGAATCGGCGAGTCTCTCGGCAGTGACTCGGTCCATATACCTATCTTTAAAGAAAAAGAAAAAGAAACCTAATCTATCGAGCAGAACCAGAGAAAGGGCTCCTCGACTGTAAGGGTAGCTCGACAGCAAACCCTAAGGCACGATTTTTTTTTTTCTTTTTCTGTTTCTTCTTTCTTCTTTCTTCTTCTCATCCTAAGGCACGGTAAGCTGGAGCAGATGCTCGATCTGCGTCTAAAAAAGCTTGATCTGCTCGATAACTTGTCCTGATCTGCTTGATCCACTCGATCTGCGCCAATATATGAAGATCTGATCTGATCTGCCCCAAAGACAAGGTTTACACATTCTGCTCGATCTGAAAATGACTGAAACTAAGAGGGTAAGTCATTATTGGGAGGGGGAACTGTGTAGTTGAGTGGCCCGAGTCACAGCCGAGTGGATCGGTCCTGACTCGCCTGACTCGGGGATCGGCCCCTTGCCGAGTCTGTTCTTAACCCGATCCCGACTACTTAGATATTAACCCAAATTTATAATTTCGATGTTGATTCCAACCTACATAGAAAAACTTTTTAGAAAATTTCGACCTAGTGTGGAATTAATGTATTGTTCAGGAAATTGTTGAAATATGGTGGAAGTTTCTTATTGAAACTTTTGAAAAATGTTAAAACAGGAAATTTTGTTGAAACTTCTATGAATGATAAAAACGAGCATGGAAAGACTAATGAGTCATCTAAATTATAAACTTATCAACAACTGTTTGGACTTCAGAAATGATTAGCAGCCTATTACACCACCTTAATATTCTAAGGGCCCTAGAGCCAGAAATAGCTAAATTTGCATCAAAATGGACGTAGTATGCTGTGTTAGATGTGTATAAAAGCGAAGTAAAAATTCACTAGAACTATTTCAACCTTCATTTCCATATAAACTCACACTTGATGAGGTGCCGACATACCCGACAAATTTAAACTCTTTTCTTGCCCTATCTTGATTCTGGGTTCTCCTTAGGGCCCTGCTTCTGTAATCTAGCGTATTCTGCACACATTGTGCATTTTAGTATTTTACAACCTATTGACTGTTATATTCATGCATGTTAGATCATATTTCTTCGTTATTCTTAAAATCATAGTTGTAAAAATCGCGATATATCGCGATACGATACACGAATCGTATCGTATCTCCAGCTTTTCGATACGATATCGCATGATATGGAGCCCCTTCAGATATCGCCCAAAAAATCGCAACGTATAGCGATATATCGCGATATCGCGATATTTATGGCAGTATCGTATCGCAGATCTACACCTCATAAATCAATTTTTTTTCTTCTTCTTGCTTCTCTAACCAAAAGCAAACCCTAATAGAAAAAATCAAAAACTATCCCTAAAATATCTCAGTTTTAGGGATTCTCAGGAAAAATTGAGGGGAAGAAAGAGAGGGAGAGAAAGAGAGAGAAAAAGGAGGGAGGGATGGGGAGGAAGAACATACCTGCAGGCCGCCGTCACCTTTTTCTTCATCGTTTCACTTCCTGGTATCTTATAAATAACCCTAACTGGCCTAACCTACCTCCTTTTCTGTTGACTAGTAAACCTTAAGAGGTTCTATTCAGTATAACACAGACTATTATTACATAAGTTGATATGGCCCTTTTTAGTTAAGTCCATAGTTTCTGCTTAAATAAAAAACACACCCTCCTTTGTTTTAAAACATTAAGAAACTCCCTGCATACCAATATGACTATAAAAAATTACATTAGTGTTATAGAAAGGGACATTATAATTGCACCCAACTTACTTTCACCCCATATCTAATTTTTCAACTTATATGCGTGTCTTACGATACTCGATATTCGATACGATATGCGTATCTTAAATTTGGGGTTCCGATACGCGATACGATACGCGATTTTAAAACTATGCTTAAAATACTAATAAGTTTAATGAGTACTATGTATTATTCACATTTCATTTCTGCCTTGGATTTGTAATGTTGTATATTATAATCACAAAGTCTTGTATTGTTCCAAGCAAATCTAAGATCAATACCTTGAAATTGCTTCTACTTGATGGAAAGAAAAATCTTTGCAAGTTGTACCCCAAATAAATTTGTTTAGTCTTTTTCGCAATAAATGGATGTAGAAATAAAGAACAAACAAACGGGTGAATTTATATGTCAAGTAGAAATGTGTTTTATATGAATTTGCAATTTTGTGAGGTTCAAGTTCTCTCAAATTTGAAACTAAAACATGATTCTGAGGAAATAATGTATGGTTTGTTTGGATGGGGGATTTAAGTAGGGATTTTGTGGGGACCAGGGATTTGGTGGAAAACTAGTTAGATGTATAACTAGTTTTCCACCAAATCCCTGGTCCCCACAAAATCCCTACTTAAAATCCCCCATCCAAACAAACCAGTAGTTTATATCCGAGATTAACGGTTTCAGTTGTTACAAATGGCCAAACAGATAGTGTTTTGGAAAAGTTGTGTTTAGAATAAATGTTTAGGGCATAATGGGCATTACTATCATACAGTTTTTGTGAGCCACGGTCAAATTTATCCATTTAAATTTTACTTTAGAATTTTGCTTAATCATTTTAGTTGAATCTGAAGGGAACTTTTTCATTTCCATGAATGCCTTAATTCCCGTTTTATCGGCACTTTAGTGAATTAATGCATGGTTCTTCAACATACTATAACAAAATTCTTTGCGAAACTAATTTTCCAGGAAGGTGGTCCCATTGGCCTGATTGAAAACGGAGATATCATCACCATTGATGTTAATAAGAGAAGAATGGATGTTCAGTTGACAGATGAAGAACTTGCTGAGCGTCGAAAGAAATGGACTGCACCTGCATACAAGGCTAACAGAGGAGTTCTGTATAAGGTCTGTATTCCAAAATTTTATTTCCCTTTATCTTACCACCCCGTTGTTGGCTATATTATATATGAGGAAGGATAGTTTGCCCAACATTAGAATGCCCAATGTGTGCCTAACAATGTTGTGGGACCCATGAAAAGATGATTCAAGGGTGTGAGGATGATCTCATCACCATATAGATCATCCCCACGTAAAATCACCCCGTTCTGAATCTTCTAATCCCATGGAAAGTTGGTTTCAAAATTAACAATAAAAATGGACTGCCCACAAATCACCGAAACTTGGACCTTGGATGATCTATATGTGGGCCCTACAACATATTGAGTAACACATTGGCCATAAATCACCCTTACCCTCTTTCACAATTTTAGATATCTTTTTCTGAAAGGAAACTCATCTTGTTCATTTCAGTACATCAAGAATGTTCAATCAGCTTCAAGAGGTTGTGTGACGGACGAGTAGAACGGCCAGAACGGTGATTATGTAGACCCAATTTTGTACATGCAAGGATATCCCGTATAGAGCATGTTTTGCTTTGCTATTTAAGATGATTTTTCAGTTGTAGAGCAACGGAACTTTCTCTGGCAGCAACCGTTTTTAAGTTGAACTTCGGACTGGGAGTAATGAACTTTTAATATCTTGTGACTATTTAAGAAACATTTAACAGATGATATCTGTCGACCAAGTAAACGAAGTGGTGTGGTTTTTTGCTTGAATTATAACTAACTTAAATTCCGATGGATTAGCATGTGATATGGACTCGAATAAGAAGGCATTGGGATGACAAGAAGTCCACAAATGTTATCGGGTGAGTACGGTCAACATGATGATGATCTGCTACAATATGTTCAAGTTTTGGAGTAGTAATAACCTAAGTAACTAGATCGCCGAGCAGAAGTGCTGGGGAGGTTAATTAAAAAATGTTTTAAGTTCCAAAATGCATTTAGAGCGGGAGCTTAGTTTCTAGAATTGTGGTATAGGAATGACGCTCCTGCTTTGAAACTTTGTGCTCCCACTTCGAACTACGCAATCAGTTTTGAACCAGGGACATTTTTGAATTGGCCGCTCCCGCTCTCATTCCCGCTCCTGCTTTGGTTACTTGGAGCGGGAGCACTAGAGTGTGGTTCAGAGCGGGGTAGTTAGATTTCAGAACTGGAGCGTTTCCACTTTACAAAAGGTTCTGGTTTCTAACGGCATGACATTATGAATGTGGAAGGCATTACATTATGAATGTAAATGGGTCTTGTGGTAGCACTGCAGACTGGGTTTTCTAATCACTTTGGTGGGCATTATAAGCACGACTTTGATGGGTATGGATTGCATTGTGCCCTATGTGCATGTGGGTATGGGTTTGCATTGATGAGATCATCAAACCATACCCATCAAGGCCCTGCTTGGACTTCATGAGTTCTGCTCAGGCAACATAACATAACATTAGCGAAGGTATTTCAACCCTTGTGTACTTCGTGAACTAAGTTAAGTAAAATCCTCACAATAACCGAGTCATTTACTTTTGAAGTGTGTTTTTGGCTTCTGCTACTGCTTTCTTAAGATACATTGATGCACTTTGAGTGTTTTTGTGATGCTACCAAAGTGATAAGCTCTTGAGTTACTTTCTTGATTTCTTGCTAGTAGTAAGAACCATTGTAAAATGGTGATGCTCCTGCTCTGGAACCTTGCTGTTCCGCTTTGAATCACGTTTTTGAACTCCCGCTTCGGAGGCATTTTAGAATTTGGGACATTTTTAAGTTTGTTGTTTTAATGCTCTTGCTCTCATTCCTACTCCCGCTCTGATTACTTAGCGTGCTACAACTAAGTCGGGTTGTTAGGGTTTGTTCCCCATAACTAGTTCAAAAGGGCTCCTGTTTGATACCTGAATGTGGTCTTTTAATTTAGTAGGTTAGGGCAAGTCTAGTGGGATCCCTTCATTGACTTGCTAGTGGGATCCTTTAACCACCTAATTCATCAAATTTTTCACTAAATTGCGCATTGTTAGGGGATGACACACGATCATCAAATGACCGTGGAGTTATTTTTTTAAGTGCATGGTCTCTCTTCCTCTATCAAGGGATTCCCCAATATTCTATCACTAGCAACCATGGATTCCTTAATCCATACCCCAATAGATCAAAGGGATTGGATTGAAGGATTCTCAAATTTGCCCTTATAAAGATCATTTATTATTATATTTTCTTTTAGTCAATTAACAAGCTACTCATGGCATAGAGGGTGAGAATGAGATTGGTCCTTAGTCCCTACCTTACCCTTTCTCTCTCTCTCATCATTTTTTTTCCCCGCAACTTCACCTAACCGATGGCCCCTATTTTTTCAAAATCTAACAACTAACAAATTCACAGCTCAAAACCCATAAAATAAATAAAAATACATACCTATTCCTATTCCTATTCCTATTCCTATTCCTATTCCTATTATTACTTATTTAGTAATAAGTTAACGGTAGCTTATGGACAACAGCTTTTCAAATCTTCTAAAACAAAGAAAACTTAAGCAGCCAGGGTCACTTTCACCTCCAATGGTCACTTAAGACATTTTTACAAGCGAAAACGCGTCCTCTCAGCAGCAGCAGCATCAGCAGCAGCTGGACTCTCTCTCTCTCTCTCTCTCTCTCTCTCTCTCTCTCTCTCTCTAGAGTTCACATCTTCTAGATGAAGAAATAAACACAGATTGGAGATGGAGGGAAGGAGTACTAAAATCCGCAGAAGTCAAATTTAGTCAACAAATTAATAGTTGCTTAGTTGTTTTTTTCCTTTTGTTTTTTCTTCAAACCCATCATCTACTTTCCAGGGTTTCACATAACATACCAACACTTTTTGAGTTTGATAATCCAGTAGGTTCACTTGCAAAAAAGAAGAACTGAATAACAATCCAGACAGTATTATTTTATCTTAAAAGCAATAGGTGGATTCTTAGCTGCTGTTGGATTTTTTGAACATGAAGAGATCAAGAAAGAAAAGGCCTAAAATCCAACGGCTTGGATCCATATTTTGTTGTTTAGTTTAAAATCTTAAATACCCAGCAAGGTTATTAAAAAAGAGAAGCAAGGTTATAAAATAATTTTATCACCCTTAACCCAAAAACCCTTTACAAAAAATGTTGCTTGGAAGAGTGAGAAACCTGTTTCCTAGTTGTTTGTCTCTTCATGATATTAACAGTAGTAGTATTAGTTGTATTACAAGTATTATTGGTTGGTGGGTACATTTCTATTTCTATGTCAATAGAGCTTCACTTCAGTTCATGATTAGTTCCCAGCTCTAACCAAGACAAAGAAAAAGAGTAACAAAAAATGTAAGTAATTTCTGTGTCTTCAGTTCACTAAGCATCGATGTTATTACAGATTATTCTTGTTTCTCTCTCTATGAATTCTGGATTTTTCAGGTTTGGGTTTATTCATATGGTCACTTCTCTGATTTTATTCACTTCATAATTAGTCTGCATTTTGAGTATTCTGTTTATTCAAATCTACTACTTCATGAAAAATTGCTTATAATTTTGGACCAACTCTCTCTCTCTCTCTCTCTCTCTCTCTCTTTCTCTCTCTCTTTTATATATATATTTTTATATTTTTGTTATATGATGCTTAGTTTCTTTTGTTTACTTTTTATGTGCATGTAACAGCCATTTTAAATTAAAATATCTTCTGGTTTTTGTTTATCATCTTTTTAGATGGAGGTCGTTTTTAAAGTTCTCCTTCCTCTCTTGTTTGGCTTAGTGTAGGTTTTTCCTGCTTTGGGTATTGTTTGATGAAGGATGCTTGCTTCATTTCCAATCCAAATTGTTCTATTATTACAATTCTCTTAACTGTCTCTGAATGCTCTGTTTCACAAGTGAAGGAAAGTCTTTTATTTGGTGGATGAGTAGAGGAGGAAAATGTTTGGGTTTTCAGAGGAATCTGAGGAATTGTTTTTGGCTTTTTCCTTTTTCTTAGGAGAGTACAAAGAAGATTTTGTTTTGGTTATGTTGAGAGGTGAATTTCTTATAATTTTTAATAATTGGATCTGAAAACATGTAAGTTTAAGTAGTTGAGTCATTTAATTGATCTTTCCTCATTGAAATTGCAGAATGATTGAGCCCATCGAGGTTGTAGAGACTAGAGTGGTAGAAGTTAGTCCTACGAATTCAGAGGTGATTCTATTGGAAGAACCATCTGTACCAACGGAAAGGAAGAGTGTTGAATACGCAGTGGAGGAAAGGAAATCTCTGCGAGCTCGCTATGCATATGGGTTCATTTTCTTTTTAGTAAACCTTATGGCTTGGTTTGTCCGTGATTACGGGGACAATGTTTTTCCCGAGCTCCCTTGCAAGTCAAGATTTTCTCATCTAAAATTTTGCCTAGCAAGATTTACAAGATTATTACAAAAATATAAATTACTTTATCATACATTTATTCCTTCCCTTATTTTATAGTCAACATTTTTCATTCATATGGCCCCCTCTTGAATAAATAATTCAGACATTCTGCCATGTTATTCAGTTATGAGTTATCGTTTATGTTCGTTTTCTAAATATTGCTTCTTGTGGATTTTGTTTTGCAGTTCTAGAATCTTGTGGAACAGGGGGGCGTGATTGTTTTCGTAAGATGGGAGTTCTTCGTATAAGTTTGGGATGCTTTGTATCTTTAACAGTATACATTTTAAGCATCCTCTTCTTAGTGAATAATTTCCTCTTGTTTTTATGTGATCTAAGATCTAAATATTGGTTTGCGGACTAGAAATTTGGCAATCAAGGTTTTCATTACCAGATGCTTCATACCATGATGATGAGAGTGATCACCGGATAACGATACATATAGATTATGCCTATTAATAGGTGATGACACCTTACTTCCTTCCTACCTTCCTATTTGTCCAACAAAGCTCGGACAAAGATGAGAGGCTTAAAAACAGCCTTCACGCAGACAAATGGGTGTTTACAATAAGTAGTTCTTTTTGTTCAGTTTAGTTTCTAGTCATTCTGCTTATATTTATTTTCTCATACTATGTACCCTTGACCAAAGGTTTAGATATTTTTCCTGTTAATGTTTCTCACCACATGTCAAACAGCAAATTGTATGAAGCACGCAATACATGGCATTCCAAATGGTGGGGTTTGAAGTTTGCCTTGGTGATTTTGTCACTCGTAGTTCCATTCTTTTGTCCTTCATCTTTAATTCAATTATATGGTAAGTAACTGTTTCTGTCATTGAAATTTGGAAGATTAAACTTGCCATACACCATTTTATCTTCGTAACTGTTTCAGACAAAGAGAAGAGATGGTTTAATTAGGGGAGACCCCAAACATCACTATGTATGATAGCAAAAGGAATTGAGCTTTTATTCATACTTAAAGGATATTGAACACGATGATGTTTAGATAACTCACAAACTTCACAATGAAACTTAGAAATGTCAAGTTCTAAAAATAATGATGGTAACAACCTTTGCAAGTACCCAAAAGAAGGATGTCCCAATCGTTTGTGCCATAACCAAACTTGCTCCTCAGCTTTAGATATACTAGCTGACTGGAGAACTTGTCCATTGTCATCACTTAATCGCCATTTCATGTCCAAGTAATAAAGGCCCCCTCTTTCTCTACCAAGACCAATCGTCTTTCCCGTGAGAAGGTCCTGAATGACATAATTGGAATCAAAGAAATTCACGGAGCATTTCAAAGCTTTGGTGATTTGGCTAATGGATAACAGATTACAAGAAAAATTGGGAACATGTAAGACAGTAGATAAAGGCATGGATTTGGTTACAAGAATAGAACCTTCACCTGAGACAGTGGATGTAGATCCATCCGCAGTTTTAATACAAGATTTACTAGGATGAGAGTTGTAAATTGAAAAATGTGTGGACTCATGTGATCAGTAGCCCCTGTGTCTACAATCCATGAATCCTCATATAAGTTACAAGATGAAGTTAAAGCATTACCAAAGTTACCTGGGTTACTAGTGTGGGCCAAAGAACTAGACCCAGTAGAAGCCTCTTTTGATGTCAACATTCGAGCACAATCCTTAATCATTTGCTCCATCTGGGCTTGAGAGAACTGAGGTGGAATATCAGAGGATGATGAGGTAGATTGAGGCTGCATATCTGTGGTTATATGATATGCGGTAGAATTACCATAACCACCAAACCGACCTCCCCTTCTACTACCAGAACCACCACCTCTTCTACCAGGACCTCCACCACTTCTACCAGAACCTCCACCATACCAGGAAGGACGACCATGGAGTTTAAAGCATGTCTCTCGAGTATGTCTAGTTTTGTTACAAAAATCACAATACTGTGAGTCCTTATCATCAGATTTTTGGTTGCCCCGCAAAGGCCCAACAACAGATGCACTTTGGCGAACTACATTAACTTGTGGTGTAACAGCTGAAGTCAAAGCAGAACTTTCTTAAGAGATAGAGGAGAACATAGCAGCCTGGCGAAGCTCTTCATTTTTAACATATGCATAAACCCCTCGTAATGAGGGAAGTGTATCCTTCCCTAGAATCTGAACCCTAATTGGATCAAACTCATGATCAAGACCAGCAAGAAACTGATATATACGCTCATCCTCAATCCTCTTTAGTAACTTAGATGTATCAGCCACACATTCCATATCACAAGGTTGGAAAAAATCAAGTTCCTGCCATAGGGCTTGAAGAGAATTAAAGTAGACAGACAAAGGCCTATTCTTCTGACTTGTCTTTGTAATTCTACACTTCAAGTCATAAATTTGTGAAGCATCACCCCCAACACAATAAGTTTGAGCAGCTGCATCCCATATATCTTTGGCTGTGGATAGGCGCATAAACCTAGAGCTAACATCTAGAGCCATAGAATTTAGAAGCCAAGACATTAACATTGTGGGACCCCGCTAACAAAAAAAAAAGAGAAAATCTATTGCTAATAATAATAGTATCACTAGCATTAGTAATACCTAGAACTTGTAGTATTGGTAATATTAGGAGTTTAGCAAAAAAAAAAAAGGATATAATAGGGGGTTGTACCTATAACAAGGGTATTAGTGGAAATGGTAGTATTTTGTTTAAACAAAAAAAAATCTGAAATGAATATATATAGATATATATATGGATATATATTAGTTAGTATGTTGTTAGAAAGAAAGAAAATAAGAAAGAGAAAAAGAAAATAAGAAAGAGAGAAGACTTGAGAGGAAGATAGAGAAGGAGGGAGAGAAATCGTGGGAGGAAGAAGAGAGAGCAGGAGAGAAAAAAAAAACAGGAAGAAAACGTGGGAGAGGGCAGATCGTGCAAGAAGAGAAAGGGAGAGAGAGAGAGAGAAAGAGAGAGAGAGAGAGAGAGAAAGAGAGAGAGAGAGAGAGGGAGAGAGAGAGAAAAGAGAAGAAGGCAGCAGCAGCTGCTGCCATTACCGCCGGCGGCAGCTGCTGCCGAAAAACGTCAAGGAGGAAGAAGGAGGAAAAAAAGGAAGAAAAGGAAGAAGAAGAAGAAGGAAGAAGAAGGAAGAAGGAGGAGAAAGGAGAAGAAGAAGAGAGGAAGAAGAGGGATTCTTTGGGTTAATTTTCCTCACTTTTTCTCACTTTTTTCAGCTGATTTTGGGCCAAATAAATTAGTTTTTGTGTTGATTTAAACATGCATGCCATGAATAGATCTTGTTTGAGCTTAATGGTGGAAGAGGGGATGAGATGGGCCAATGTTTTTGTGATTAGATGTAAAATCAGCACCTAAATGTGGTAGATCTAAAAATTTTTGTGATGTAAATTGGGGTTTTTGAAGAAAATAAAATTTTGTTATGCCCTAGAAATTTGTTAGATGGATGGGTTGAAGGTTTTAGGTGAATATATGGGTTTTATGACCAAATT
>MVGT01000479.1:34960-49438 GCA_002174775.1 Macleaya cordata | reverse complement strand
GATTCTTGTTCTTAATTCCGCATATTAAGAATCGAATAAGTCAATACTCTTGTTAGAGATTTTTGTTGTACTCTTATCACCTCAGTAATTTTTTAATTAGGTGATAGTGTGATCCTTAACCATAGTCACATTGACATACGGTTAAATTCATTAACCGTAGGGCGAATTTAGACTTTCACTCTTCTTTCTCTTCCTTTCTTTTTTCTCTCTCTCTCTCACGTCCCTCTCTTTTTCTTATTTTTCTTTTTTTCTTTCTTTTCCCTTTCTCTTTTTTTTTTCTTTCTAATCAGATCTTTCTCCATTTCTCTCTTGTTCTCTTCTCTCTATCTCCTATATTTCTCCCCTTCTCTATCCCGATCTCTCTTTCTCTGTGGTGATGGTAGAAACTATCTGTCTCTCTTTCTCTCTCACAATCATCAAGATCTTTTGTTGATTGACGAATGATCGATCAATCGAAGCAAAGGAAACAAGTGAAGATCGAAAGCAGCAAAGTAAGCTTATTAATATAGAGAGAGAAACAGAGATTCTTATTCAGTCAAATTTTGATTTCCATAACTAATTAGTTAAGGGCAGATCTGTCTAAATTTTATTTTTGGACTAAATAGACTCATATAAAATTTGATGGACTAAACAGATTGAATTAAAGTCATAATGAATGTATTAGACGATCTCCCTTAATAAAACTACTAAAATTTATCCTAACCCTTTTAGGAAATAAATAACAACCTAAAATACTTTCCAAAATAAACAAAACTACTAAAATAACCAGATCTGGTCGACATATGCTTTATTCTCTATTTAAAAGATATCTTGTGCTATTGTGGACCCCACATATGATGCACGTGATATACATCAATTTCCCCTTGTAGAAAAAACTCGACCTCGAGTTTAGAGTGGGTCCCCTTGTATTTCTGGACCGATGGATTCAAACTCGGCTATCAATCAACACAAAATTTACTTCGGGGTCTGCAATCGGTTTTGGAATCTGATCTGACTCTTCAACTGTTGGATCTTCTTTCTCAGCTACCAAGAATTTCCTTATTTTTTTCTTAGGGCAGTCAGCAGCTCGATGCCCAAAAACGCCACATAATTGAAACACTGAAGCCCTGTTGTAACTGAGACAGCCTCAACTGTTTTTGGGGCAGTTCTTGATGTTACAATAGTAGTAGCCGATGAAGGCAGCCCCATAAAATATTCTTCTAGCTTTTGGGCGTATTCAATGGCTCGGCCAACGAATCAACACCCTGCAACTTCAATTCAGTTCGAAACTTGGCTTGCAATCCGTCGATGTAGCGACTGATTCGCTGTTCTTTAGGCTCCACAAGCTCTGCTCTTGTGCACAAAATACGGAATTCAGCCGTGTACTCATCAATAGAAAGGTGTTCTTGCCGAAGATCCATGATGCGGGAATATAAGACAATTTTATATGTTCGGAACGAACGGAACAAACATATGTTTGCTCATTTTTTCCCACGATGCAATTGGTTGTTTTCCTTTTAGTTGTCGAGTCTTTATAAAGTTGGTCCACCATGTTTGAGCATACGATCTCAACTTTGTGGCCACAAGCCACATACACTTCACACCCGATAAGTTTTTATATTCAAAAACCTTTTTAATGCTGTCTACCCAATTTAGAAAGTGATCTGGACCCATTTTTCCATCAAATGTAGGCACATCAATGCTAACGTTTCCATGCATACTACACTCCCATAAACGTAACAACTCGTTTACATTTATTGGACCTGTATCGTCAAAAGGGTTAATCACGTCATCTTAAATGTGATTCAAAGCTTGAACTCGATTCTGCAAAGGAGGAACTCGAACTTGCTGCTGTTCTATCATCCTTCGTTCATCACGAATCTGATCTATTGGTGGTTGTTGCTGCTGTTTTCGCTTACCCCTAGTAGGACAGTTTCGTGCCACGTGCCCTAAAAAACCGCAATGATAGCATCTTTGCATGGGTTGATCATGTTCATCAACTGATGCTTCTTCCAAGTTGATTAGTGCAGATTTTTGACGTGGCTGAGGTGGTTGGAACTGTTGAGAAAATATACCCTCGTCGTAGGTGATCAATCTACTTAGAGTTTTCTCTCGATTGCAGAATGCATGATCTTGGAAGTAATTGAATGAATAAATAAATAACACTTACGAAGCAAATAAAGAAGAAATAAATAACTCACATGACACGCAGATTTATAGAGGTTCGGAGCTAGTTCTACGTCCTCTTTGAGCCATACCAAGCCAATCCACTATAAACAAGGAAATACAAGTGTGCAAGGAGTTTACACTCACTACCTCTTCTCACAAGAGATTACACTCCAGAGACTAACTCAAGAGAGATTACTTCTCTCTTTATCTCTTCTCTCTCTCTCTTAGCTTATAGCTTTCTCTGTACAAATGATACAATGAGGGAGAGAGCTTATTTATAGGCATATTAGCCTACTAAGACAAAATAAGTAACAGCTGCATGCACCTCCTTTTGGTGGTTGTGCAAGCAGTAAACCAAGAATAAAGATGGCTAAACCACCTAACAAAACTATGGGAAGATAACTTTAACTGTTCCTTAAAGTCAAAGAAAGGGGCTCCGCTTGTTAACAATCTCCCACTTGGAGCCGAACTAACTCAATCCCAGAGTTGCCGTACACTATTACCTTTTTCTTTTCAAACTGGATTGTCAGTGCTAACTGAATCTCCTTGATGCGGCTCACCTCATTATCCCTTCAGAATAAGAGACCCACTGAAGCTTTGCAAAGCTTCAGTTTTTCCACTGTTACCCCTTTGGTAAACATGTCAGCTGGATATGCTTCGTCCTGGCATGACAGGCTGAGTTCTTGGCAAGATGAATAACACTCTGGCTATCACTATACAGAACACTGTTCTCTTGTTCCTGCCCCAATTCTGCTAACAAGCCTTTCATCCATATCATCTCCTTACTAGCTTCTGTAACAGCCACATATTCTGCTTCTATTCTTGACAATGTCACCAACTTCTGTAATCGTGAGTTCTAACTCATTGCAGTAGACCCTAGAGTATACACATACCCTGTCGTACTCCGCCTTCTATCAAGGTCACCAGCGAAGTCTGCATCCACATAGCCCTTCAGAATGGAGTCCCCCATTCCATAGCACAAAGGTACATTGGTGGAACCTTTCAAGTACCTGAAGATCCACTTTACAGCTTCCCAATGTTGCTTACCAGGATTGCTAGAATACCTGCTCACTATTCCCACTGCATGGGCAATATCTGTCTTGTGCACACACTACAACAAAAATGTACATAGGTAACAGTTCTAAAACGTTACTAAAAGCCTAGTGTAACGGTTTTGTTGACCCCAAAAAACCGTTACCTAAGTCAGTGTTACCGTATATCATCTCTTACTGTAACAGTTTGTAACTGTTTCAAAAGATCACACCAAACCGTTACATGTTGTCTTAAACCGTTACGTAAAACACATTATTGTACCGATTTGTTACATAAAATGATGCTTAAAATCGTCTTTATGTAACTGTTTTAAACAAAACCGTTACCTTACATAGTCTAATTGTAACAATTTTTTCATAACAGATACCTTATTCCTAGTTTCAGTAACATTTTTTAATGTATCTGTCGCATAAGAATCCTCTTAAATGACGGTTTAACATCCAATTAAAAACGTTACTAAAAATCAAATTAATTCATTTTTTTTAATTGGCTCACATTAATTTATTGTTGGGTTGATCACCATTAAACCTACAAGCAATAAAATGTTGACCTTAAAATAAAAATTAAACGTTCACACAAGCTCGTCATGTTCATATAAAACAAAATCAATTAACTAATTAATGAAATAAATAAAAATTAAAATTAACAAACTGTACATAATTTCTAATTCGATCTGCAAGTTCAACAAGCTATACAAAATTTCTAATTCAAGTTCAACAACTACAAAGAATTTCTAATATAAAATGTATAAAATTTTCTACACCTAGTCACTAGACGAAAAGTCCATCTTTGTTAGAGGTGCATGCTTTATGAACCACTAGCTAGTACACCTATCCATCTGTGCTAAGTGTTCTTCTTCCACCTGTGTATGGCGATTTTGGTACTCATGTGCCCACTAGCTAGTACACCTATCCATCTGTGCTAAGACAGATCCATAGACACTCTTGGGCGTGGATCTGAAAGACGATGATAGTAGAGAATCTCCAAGACGACGAAAGCGGAGAATCTCAAAGACAGATCTATGGACGCTCTTGGGCGTGGATCTGAAAGACGACGAATGTTGGGACTCTCAAAGACGACGAAAGCTGAGAGTCAAAGATGATGATAGCAGATTCAGCCCATAGGCATGAATCTCAAAGACGATGAAAGGCAGATTCAGCCCTTAGGCGTGAATCTGAAAGAGGGGTCACGTCCAACATAGGACATACCCGGAGATGAAATGGGATCACACAATGCATGTATGCCTGAGAAATGCGAGCGTCGATGAGACGCGAATGATGCATGTCCTATGGTCTAGTACCGCACGAAAGTATCTAAAGTTTCCTAATCTGATTAAGGATGTTCTGACCCTATATGCATGAAAATCTCTAAGCTAAATTTGATGCATTTAAAGAAAGACATGTAAAACAAAGGTGAGGGTAGAATAGGAATTTCACATCGAATGAAACCCTACACATCCTCGAAAACAACACATAATCCTCGGCCAATGCAACCTAAAGCTACAAGCACACAGAGCCTAACCCTAGGGTCAACTAGCTAGAGACCTTAATCTCTATTATTGTTTGTTTTTAGGGTTTGGCAAGTTATCGGGCTCTTAGGCCCGACATGAGAGGATGTGGGTTCTTGGACCCACAAGGAAGAGGATAGGCTCCAATGGCCCAAGTGGTGGTGATGGGCTTTGGGCCCCAGAAAAATGGATCTAAGCCCGTGGGCCTAGCATGGAGGCGGGCCCTTGGGCCCAAGCTCGAGAAATGAGTCGTTAAGCTCGTAATGATCGATAGAGAGCCCGAAGGCTGAAAATTGGGGAAAGGAAGGAGGGCCCGTGGGCCCACTATGAAGGAATGGGCCCGCATGCCCAAAATGGCTTATTCAGAGGCTTATTAAGTGTTTTGGTCCCAAACTAGCAAAAATAATCAAAACACTGATACAAGTCACGAATTATTTGAAATCAGTAGACAAGTAAATTAACGCAACTTATGATATCAAAACTTTAAGCACAAAGACGGGAGTGCAAAAATGTTTATGCAAAAATGTTTTTGCAAAAAATGATGAAGTCACATGCACGATGCCAATCATGTTAAACATGGCAAAATAGTGATACTAACTCATGTCGAAAAAGATGTATTATGCTCCGTGTGAAAAATGCCTCATTGTCACATGCTTGATCATTTCATGCATGCATTATGCAAAACATTTAATGCGAAGATTTCAACTCATGTTCACGTAAACATCATATTGCATGCATGCATGTCATAAATTATCTCATGCAAAATTTACATAAATCATGTAACACGTGCTAAAATTCGCATGACAGGAAAGTTACATTTACGACGTTTTTACCGTCAAAAATTGCATGCAAGATTTCATTGAATCATGGAAGCACCGTTACATCATCCTTTCACCACATGAGATATGGGTTCAATAATGGAGAAAATAAAAGACAAGATAGGGGTTATCACCTAGTCGACACAAGCCCGTGGCTCAATCGCGAGAAATCTCCCCCCTTATACGCGTCGATGTGTGGTGGAGGTGACAAGCGGGCCCCACTCCGTGACCAAATGGAGAGAACCAAAATTCTAGGGATGTTGCAAAATTGTTTTTGCAGTTAATGCAAGGGAGAAAAAGAAAAATAAGTCAAAACTGTTTTTTGTTTTTGCAAAATATTTTTGTGGAGGAAGAGTAAATGAGAAATGAATTACACCTTTTTTTTTTGCAAAACTGTTTTTGTAAACATGTTTTTATTTTTGAAAAAAAAAAAAACGTTTTTTACTTTTTTTTGCTGTTTTGTTTTTTTGTAAAAATAAACGTTATATTTTTTTTCTATTTTTACTTTTCTTTTTTTCTTTTTTTTTTCTCTCTCCTCCTCCTTTCTTCTTCTCCACCGAATCTGTCGCAGACGATCAAAAGAAATTTTTTTTTTCTTCTCTTCCTTTCTTCTTCTTTTTTTTCTTCTTCTTCTCCTTCTTTCTTCTTCTCCTCTCTTCTTCCCTTCCCCTTTTTTTTTTGTACGTGACAGCAGTAGCTGCAGCTACTGCTGCTTTCGCCTCCTTCTCTCTCTCAGTTATCTCTCGGTTCCTCTCTCCTGCTCTCCTCCTCTATCAGTCCCCCCTCTCTCTCAGATCCTCTCTCAAGTTTCTTTTCTCTCTCGATCACTCTTCTGTTCTCTCTCAATCTCTGATCTCAGATCTCCTTCGACTCTCCCCCTCTCTCTCCCGTTCTCCGTCTCACTCCCTCTTCCAGTCGAACCCCCTGAACTCTCTGTCTCGAACTCTCTCTTATCTCTCTATTTTTATTTTTTTATTTTTTTTTCTGCTGACCTGCCGATAACCTTCTCTCCCACGCTGTCTCCCTTGTGTCAAAATAAGACACAAGACATACGTGGGAGCATGGGGGACCCAAGGAACATGTTCCCCATGCTGCCATACACGTGGAACATGCCATGTGCGTGCCAAAATGCAAAGGCCGATTTTTTTTTTTAAAAAAAAATTATTATTATTTTTATGTTTTCTTTATAAAAATAGAAATGGGTCCCACCATTTTGAAATTTGATTTTGAGGTAAAATTCTCTTGAAAACTGATTTCTGACAAAAAATAATTGATTTGGGAAAATTTTGCAGTGGGCCAATCCCGTCGCGACACGTGGCAACACCCGGGGTTAAAAATCCTACGGCTCCTCGCCTGAACCGGTTCCATTCTGAGTTCGGAGTTCCCCGAGATTTGGTTATCTTCTCGTTCCGGCCTTGAGCCGAATTTTGAACCAACGGAGTGAAGCCTGCTTAGTCACATTAAACCAATTTTTCATTAAATTTCTCACGTAAACCGAGATACGATCAAAATGGGTATTTTTTGGGGTGTGCGAAAATTTGGCGTCTACACCTGTAACGTCACTCATGTCAACATACTTTACCTTGTCGACTTGAGTTTCGAATTCATCACATTGTAGCTGTGTTGCATTCCTGTCCTTATACAGTGCATTTTCATTGAAGGTTACATCTCTGCTTCGAATAACCTTGTGACTCTCGTAGTCCCAAAATCTGTATCCAAATGAGTCATCTCATAGCCTATGAAGATACACTTCTTTTCCTAAGGACCTATCTTTTTCCTCTCTGTAGGATTAAGATGAACATAAGCAACACATCTAAAAACTTTCAAATAAGAAAGATTTACCTTTTTGCTAGTCCAATCCTCTTCTAGAATCCGCATATCCAATGGACTACTAGGTGTCCGATTAATTAGATAAGCAGCCGTCTCTGTAGCATGTGCCCAAAAAGCTTCGGGCAACCCAGATTACAATCTCATGCATCTGGCACATGCATTTAGCTACCCCATTTTCTTGTGGTGTCCCTGGGAGCGTTCTCTTCAAACGTATCCCACTAGTAGCACAGAGCTGTAAGAATTCCTTTTTATCATACTCACCACCATTATCTGACCTTAAGCATTTTAGCTTTAGACCTGTTTCAGTTTCAACCAAAGCTCTCCATATCTGAAACATATCAAACACGTCAGATTTATGTTTCATGAAATAAATCCATACCTTTCTCGAATGGTCATCGATGAAGGTAATGAAGTATTGAGCACCACCGTAAGAAGTGACATCTGCTGGACCCCAAACATCTGTATGAACCAGATCCAGTTTTTCTTTCCTCAAGCTTCTGCCGCCTCTGTTGAAACTGACCCGCTTTTGCTTTCCAAGAACACAATCCTCACAAAAGCTCATCTCAACTGATTTTACCTTCGGTAAATTACCATCTTTATGCAGAACCTTCATATTCTTCTCACTGATGTGTCCCAGTCTTCTATGCCATATGCTGACGTCTTCCCCACCACTAGCCACAGCTAGAGTAGGTCCTTCTGAAGCCCGGTAGATAGTACCATACCTTTGTCATCGAGCTAACACCATAGCTCCCTTTGTCACTTTCCAATTGTTTTTAGAAAAGTGAATATCACAGCCGTCATCACAAACTTAGCCCACAGAAACTAAGTTTCTTCTCAGATTTGGAACATGTCGGACATCTTTCAGCTTCCACGTTGAACCGTTGGCTTTCACGTTCACATCACCTTTGCCGATGATATCACACGCTTCACCATCACCAAGGAAGACTTGAACGAAGTATCCTTCCTTGTAAGAGGTCATGATCCCCTTATTACCTGTAAGTGGAAAGAAGCTCCCGAGTCTACTATCCAAGACTCCTCTACGCTGTCCTCGGAGAGTAAAAGAAAACTCTCGTTAATCACATTGTTGTCATTCACCATGACTTTTACTCCGTCATCTGCGGCTGCAACCACATTGACCTCTTTCTGTTGATCACCGTTGTTTCCACCATTTTTAGCACCTTTTCTGTCTAGACAATCTTTCTTCAAGTGTCCATTAAGTTTTTTGTTGTAGAAATTTCATCTACATTGTTGCACACTTCCTCTGTAAGGCACCTACGGATCACGCACACACACTTGCGATCAAGAATAGACCATTATTCATCATCAAGTTTTCCCTTTCTTTCCACTCCACGTAATGGAGCGTGAAGATCTCTCTCACATAGATAGTCCTTCATCTGTGACTTCCAAAATGAGAAATTTTTGCCGTTGAAAACTCGAACCCTTGCAACGTTGTCTGATTTATCATTCACGTGAATTGGTACTGTATTCACTATTCGCTGCAGAATTTGCACCGTATGAATAGTACCTGCCGCTCTGATACCAGTTGTTGAGAAAATATACCCTCGTCGTAGGTGATCAATCTACTTAGAGTTTTCTCTCGATTGCGGAATTCAGGATCTTGGAAGTAAATGAATGAATAAATAAATAACACTCATGAAGCAAATAAAGAAGAAATAAATAACTCACATGACACGTAAGATTTATAGAGGTTCGGAGCTAGTCCTACGTCCTCTTTGAGCCATACCAAGCCAATCCACTATAAACAAGGAAATATAAGTATACAAGGAGTTTACACTCACTACCTCTCTTCTCACAAGAGATTACACTCCAGAGACTATCTCAAGAGAGATTACTTCTTCTTTCTCTCTCTCTTAACTTAAAGATTTCTCTGTACAAATGATACAATGAGGAAGAGAGCTTATTTATAGGCATATTAGCGTACTAAGACAAAATAAGCAACAGCTACATGCACCTCCTTTCAGTGGCTGTGCAAGCAGTAAACCAAGAATAAAGATGGCTAAACCACCTAACAAAACTATGGGAAGATAACTTTGACTGTTCCTTAAAGTCAAAGAAAGGGGCTCCACTTCTTAACAGGAACGAGCCAAACTGGATTGGCATGGATTGGGTTTGACTAATCCAATCTTTGGTACGTTGGCCTCCTTCTTTGGGGTCTATAGGTAGTGAGCAAACTGATCGCTGATCGAACATTTGATGATCTGGTTTGCTGTTGGGATTGTCCGATCTGCTGGCTTCTTCTCCTTGTTGTCCGGGCGAACCTAAATAGGGTTGGACGAATTCCCTACCGACTAATTAAGAGATTGAAAAGAAGTTTGCGCTGCCACCAAACTTGCTTAGGTTTGCACCGGAGGCTTAACAAACTCTTCAGTCACTTACGTAGGGCAAAACCGTAAAAACAGATCAGAAAACAAAGTCTGGAACTGACGGGAGGTCTCTCCGACGGCCTTCTCCACCGCTTTCTCCACCACCAGTTGCAACTTCTCTTTTACCGTCTTCTCAAGCAAATCCAGGTGGTTAATGATATTCTTGTTACGGGTCTCTATGGCGACTGTTGACTTATCAAGATTCTTGTTACAGGCGTCCATTGCTACACTTCGATCTACTCCTCCGGATCTTGGCGAAGCTCTGATACCAGATTGATGCAACCTAGTTGCAAATTAATTGTTGCAGAAGCGTTCAAACACACTCAAATACTAAACTGAAATAATATTATTCATAAACTAATTTTTACAAGAGGGTGTCGACCTAATTAAATAGCCTAAGCAAACCTACGACACAAACAATTCCTAAAACAAAGCATTCCAAATTAATAAAACTACTAAAACTTATCCTAACCCTTCTAGGTAACAAATAACAACCAAAAATACTTTCCAAAATAAGCAAAACTTCTAAAATAACTAGATCCGGTCGATATATGCTTTATTTGTTATGAAGCTTGAGGTGGCTGTCCCCACCGAACATACATGATGAGACATTATGTGATAACATACGTCATCATGTTTGTGTCGAGATTCTCCTGATATTTATCCCCCCTTTTTAGTTCCTATATATATATATATAGGTTGGAGCCTTTTGTTTAGCAGAGTGAGATGTTATATAAAAACAGAAGACAGTAAGTTTTGTACGATAAGAAAAGTGTGTAACATATATATATCCTCTTCCCACTTCTTTCGATATATATATTCTGTGTGCCCAGAAATTATAATACGTTATCAGCACGAGTCTCTACCACTCTCAAGATCGAGACCTCGACATTTTGTCATCAACCCGAAGTTTCTGGGCATCTCACAAAATCAGAAAGGCATACTTGTGTTGTCTTATTTTTAATGTCGAATTTAACGAAGCTTGAGTTTGTTGCTTTAGATATCACTGGAAACAACTATCTTTCCTGGGTCCTGGATATAGAACTACGTCTCGCGTCTAAGCAACTCGGAGATACTATCCGGGAAGGAAATCAGCCGACCACAGAGAGTCGTGCTGCTACTGCCACTATTTTCATTAGGCACCATATCCATGAGGGACTTAAATCTGAATATTTGACGGTGAAAGATCCGTTAGTCCTCTAGAACTGTTTAAAGGATAGATTTGGCCATTTGTCGATGGTTATACATCCTGGTGCTTTGAATGATTGGAGGAACCTGCGGTTGCAGGACTTCAAGTCAATAACAGAATATAATTCAGCCTTATTTAGAATAACCTCGCAGCTGAGACTGTGTGGTGATACTGTTACTGATGCGCAGCTGCTGGAGAAAACCTTCAGCACTTTCTACGCCTCTAATGTGCTATTACAGCAGCAATATAGAGAGCGTAGGTTCCAAAAATATTCTGAATTAATCTCCTGCCTTCTAGTTGCTGAGAAGAATACCAAATTATTGTTATTGAACTATGAGGCTCGTCCCACTGGTTCTACGTCTGTACCTGAAGCTTATGCAGCGACTGCTTCAGGACAGAGACGTGGACGACCTGGTTATACAGGTAGATGCGGTAGACGCTACCGATAGAATAATTCTGGGAAGTGGAATAATCTAAATCATGCTACACAAAATCCCCAGAAGTGGAATAACGCTAATCCCCAGGAGAGGGATAGAGCCGAAACGAAGCAAGGAAAAGGGAGAGGTTGGAATAAACCCCTTAGGGATGTAACCTGCTATCTTTGTGGCATGAAAGGACACTTGGTGCGTAATTGTTATACGGCCGAGCACCTAGTCAATTTGTACCAGGCTTCATGTAAGAAAGCCAAAACTGGTGCCGAGACAAATTATATTTGTAATGGTGTTCCCACTGATGATACCCACCTGGAGTTGTCCAATATGTTTCTCGATCTAGAAGGAGAGGATGTAAGCAAACTAATTGGGGGGTGATCATGTTCACACCAATTAGAGTTTTGCTATACAATTGGGAATGAGTTTGTTCATACCAATTGTACTACTTTTTTTGTATTACTTTCCTTGTACTACTTTTGTTCATATATAATATAAGTGTTTTGTGTATATGCTTATACTTACTTTATTTTTTAAGGATATGGACCCAAGCAGAGGCATATCCCGAGATATTGGTCCAATCAGAGACATATCCAAACAAAGCCAATATGGCGACAATGTTTGTCTAGCAGACAGTGCTACGACCCATACAATCCTCCGTGATAGTAAATTTTTCACGAGCTTGCCACACACATTCCTGGCTGGATTCATGCAATGCAATAATCTCCGAATGATTCGAAGAAGTGGCTGGAAGACTTTGCTTGTTGGATCGCCAAGAGAATGCAGTACCTCCACTTGTAAAAACATAACCAGATTGGAAGATAGCTTTGTGGGGATCAGAGAGATATCCGGCATCAGTGTATCCCATTATTTGTGAGCCATTGGATGGGTTTCTCTGATAGAATAATCCCATGTTTGTAGTCCCGCGGAGATAACGGAGAATCTGCTTGACACCTGTCTAATGTCTCCTTGTCAGGGTAGAACTGAATCTAGCTAACAGATTCACAGCAAATGCAATGTCTGGTCTGGTACATTGGGCCAAGTACATCAATGCGCCGATTGCACTCAAATATGGTACCTCAGGACCAAGTAGTGCCTCATCTTCTTCCTTTGGTCGGAATGAGTCTTTCTCAATATCAAGAGATCTCACAACCATAGGAGTACTCAATGGATGTGCTTTGTCCATGTTGAAACGCTTCAAGATCTTCTCAGTATATGCTGTTTGATGGACTAAGACTCCACTTGAGTTATGCTCGATCTACAAACCGAGGTAAAATTTCGTTTTCCCGAGATCTTTCATCTCGAATTCCTTTTTCAGGTATTCAGCAGCATTACGGAGCTCCTCAGGAGTCCCGATTAAATTTATATCATCGACATACATAACGATGATAGCAAATCCAGATTCTGATTTCTTTATAAAAATGCAGGGGCAAATGGGATCATTTATATATCCTTCCTTTATTAGGTATTCATTAAGGCGATTATACCACATCCGCCCGGATTGTTTCAATCCATACAAAGCTCTTTTAAGCTGAAGTGAATACAAATGGCGTGGTCTTCCCTCAGGTAAAAATAACCCTTCCGGGACGCACATATAAATATCTGTATCTAACTTCCCGGACAGATACGCAGTGACCACATCGATTAGATGCATGTTGAGTCTTTCTGAGACTACCAGACTAATCAGATATCTGAATGTAATTGCATTTATAACAGGAAAATATGTCTCTTCATAATCAATCCCAAGTCTCTGTGAAAAACCTTGTGCCACGAGTCGCGCCTTATAGCGAACGACCTCGTTTTTCTCATTGCGTTTTCTTACAAAGACCCATTTGTTTCCCACCGGGTTCACATTCACGGGTGTTGGTACAATCGGTTTAAACACCTCACGCTTTGCAAGGGAAGCCAACTCTGCTTGGATAGCTTCTCTCCATTTAGCCCAATCAATTCAATGTCGACATTCCTCTATAGAGCGTGGCTCAATATCATCGTTCTCTATGACGATGTCAGTTGCTACTGAAAAAGAAAAAATATCGTCGACAATTATTTCATTGCGATTCCACATTTCTCCGGTACATGCATAATTTATAGAGATTTCCTCATTTTCCTCTCCTGGGGATTGTACCGGTCCCTCTCCTGGGGATTTGCCTTCTTCAAGAGGCATATCATCAGAGAATGTGGATCGTTCAATGGTGCTCTCTCCGGGAGTATTTACATTTATTGATTAGCATTTCCTCTTCCTGGGAACAGAATCTTTCGAACTAAGGGGTTGCCCACGCTTTTGGCGTGCATTAGACGACTCATTTGCTGCAATCTATCCTACTGGGATCACATGTCTTCTCGGGACATCAGCTCTTACAGCATGTCTCTCCGGGACATCAAGTTTAGCTGGAGCATTTGTAGCAGGTATATATGACTTGGTTACTTTAGCTGCATCATTAAATGCATCAGGCATTTCATTGGCAATTTCCTAAAGATGAACAATTTTTCGTACCTCAATGTCACAAGCATTGGTACGAGGATCAAGATGAGACATAGACGGTGTGATCCAGAAAATCGCATGTCGTTCTTCTGACGACGAATCACGTCGTTCTCCTGACGACGGATTGCCTCCCCCTAATGACGAGAAGACTGTCTCATCAAAATGACAGTCCGCAAAACGGGCGGTAAAAACATCACCTGTCATTGGCTCAAGATAACGAATAATGAAAGGTGAATCAAAGCCAACATATATTCCTAGCCGACGCTGAGGACCAAACTTGGTGCGTTGCATAGGGGCAATAGGAACTTGCACAGCACAACCAAATACACGCAAGTGTGAAATGTTTGGTTAGTGACCCATAACAAGCTGCATAGGGGAATACAAATGATATGCAGTCGGACGAATCCGAACCAATGCAGCTGCATGTAAAATGGCATGTCCCCAGGCTGCAATAGGTAGTTTAGTTCTCATAAGTACAGGCCGAGCATTGAGCTGAAGACGCTTCACAAATGATTCTGCTAGACCATTTTGTGTATGAACGTGAGCAACAGGATGCTCTACGTCGATGCCAACTGCTTGGCAATAAGCGTCAAAAGTTCGAGATGTAAACTCGGCAGCTCCATCAAGACGGATAGACTT
>MVGT01000479.1:10884-34881 GCA_002174775.1 Macleaya cordata | reverse complement strand
AGATGGTTTAAGCACCAATTTACCCAGGGAACACGCTGCACAAGCATAATCTTTGGACATCAGAATCTTCCTGTTCTGTAATGAATGTCCCTGCGTGTTTTGAATTATTCTACTCATCATGGTAGAACCTGGGTGACCAAGTCGGTCATGCCAAAGTATAAACGCTTTCGGGTCATTGAACTTCTGGTTCAAGATGGCATAAGATTCAACCCTTCTTATTATCGTATGATACAAACCAGAGGAGAGAGCTGGGAGCTTCTCTAATATACGCTTCTGTTATGAGACAGTGGAGGTAATACACAAGTATTCCATATCATACTCATTCACTGTCTCAAGGTGGTATCCATTACGACGTATGCCTTTAAAGCTCAACAGATCTCTCCTGGATCTAGAGGAATACAAAGCATCGTCAATATCAAGTATGGTACCACCCGGGAGCATAATACTCGCTCTACTAGAGCCCTCAATCAGACTGGTCGAACCAGTGATAGTAGTCACGCAAGCCTGATTGGACATATTAGAAGCTCTTGCGCTCTACCCTCTCTCACTGATGTTCCAACAGTCATTTTTGAAGACAATGCCACTTGTATATCACAAGTTAGAGAAGGCTACATCAAAGGTGATAGAACCAAGAATATTTCGCCAAAGCTATTTTATTCTCATCATCTCCAGAAGAACTATGAGATTGATATCTGACAGATACAATCCTGTGAGAATTTTACTGATCTATTCACCAAGTCTCTGCCTACGGCGATGTTCAGAAAACTGGTTTATGGTATTGGTATGAGACGGATGTATCATCTAACGGACTGACTTGAGTGCCTGCTCTATCAGGGGGAGTATTTTGCTACCTATTTTGTCTGACTGGACCTTATCGCGCTGTACTCTTTTTCTTTGTCAAGGTTTTGTCCCTCTGGGTTTTCCTTGCCAAAGTTTTTAACGAGGCAGCTTATGCAAGTCCAGCACTCTTCTAGGTCTTTATTCTCTTTTCCTTAGCTCAGGTTTTGTCCCTCTGGGTTTTCCTGGCAAGGTTTTTAATGAGGCAATTATCTTAGAATGGTGGACATCCAAGGGGGAGTGTTATGAAGCTTGAGGTGGCTGTCTCCACCGAACATACATGATGAGACATCATGTGATTACATAAGTCATCATGTATGTGTCGAGATTCTCCTGATATCTATCCCCCTTTTTTAGCTCCTATAGGTTGGAGCCTTTTGTTTAGCAGAGTGAGATGTTATATAAAAATAGAAGACAGTAAGTTTTGTACAATAAGAAAAGTGTGTAACATATATATATATCCTCTTCCCACTTCTTTCGATATATATATTCTGTGTGTCCAGAAATTATAACATTATTCTCTATTTAGAAGATATCTTGTGCTATTGTGGACCCCACATATGATGCACGTGATATACATCATAAAGTTATCAATATTGCACCCATTTACCAAAATTAATTATGTTTTAGATCCCCTTATCCGCATTGTTCCATTGTGGGAGGCCCCATAAACAAAGAAGAAATAGTTGTGGGAAACCAAAAATAAAATAAAATAAAAAGAAAGAAGAATAACCATAACGGATTTTGTAGGATATTAATTCTGCTAGGCTTTGCAAAACCTATGTTGTTCTAAGACTGTCCACTCCCAAATCATTCGGACTACATCAAACATATATGCAGTTGAATAAAAATTTATGACATAAGAAGGTGGTAACTGGTAAGCATTCATGTTTTGTAAGTTACAAGTGCTTTCTTTCCTCTTACAAGATTCTAATGATTTCCTTTGTTTTTCTGTTTTTATAATGCTGCTGCCAGGGCTTTCTTATCGCAATTTGTGCAATAGCAATGGCTACATTTTCCACGGGGATTGATTCAAAATCATTTCAGGTGAATAAAGTTTGTCTTCACTTGTAGTTACCCCCTAGTGGTTCGTTGATAATGATATTAAGAACACTTCCTATGTTTCGTGTCTTTAGCGATTGCCCCTGTAATTTCAGTTGGCACTAACAGTACTTCAAAATGTACTTTTTTTTGCAAATGGGTATTTGCCTGTTTTGTAACAGACCAGAATTCCCCTTCTTAACAAACAAAATATCCTTCCACTGTCGATCACACCCCGATTCCAGGAATTCATGACCCGACCCAGATATAGAAGGACTATATTTCTGAGAAAAAGATCAGATGAGTCTCCTCCTGTGAAGCAAGTTGAATTAACAGGAACATTTTTTTTTTTTTGTACTAATTGCTTGATTGGTGCGTGGGGGTTTGTTTTGTGATTGTTCTGGGTAGTTGTAAAAATTTGGTTGCATCTGCTGTGGTTGCAAAACTTGGGTTGAAGATGGTGAAACATGTTCAGGATTATATATGGCTTTACTTGGATGCATGGTTCAATAACGACTTCGGTTACTCAGTGTTGTTCTGTCGCTTTTACAGTAGTGATTATTCAGGTAGAGTTCGATGTGGTGTGGTAAATATGGATGTGGGTGATCTTTTACCGGGTCGTCCGTGGCAATTTGACCGAAACGTGATGTTTGATGCGCACCGGGACTCTTATATTTTATTTTGGCATAAAAATAAGATCAAACGCATGCCTTCTCCAGCCTGTAGCCATCCAAGGATTGTGGGAGTGATGCTTGGTCTGCGATGCCAATGCCAAGTGTCACGGTACGTTTGTTTGGCTATGCATATACCGTGACACAGCCGGTGAGCTGGATGAATATGCGTGGCACAGAGGTGCGCGCGCGTGAATATGCATGACTGAGCCGGTGGGTTAGTTGCATATGCAGGACCGAGCTAGAGGGCGAGGTGAAGCTTCATTGCACGGAGGTGCTATGTTGTGAATATTCGGGGGCGAGCCGGAGGGCTTGGCGAAGCTTCAAGGCTTGGCGAAGCTTCAAGGCTTGGAGAAGCTGCGAAGTGTATATTCATTTCATGGGCCGAAAAAGAGTATGATTGGTCTCATGATTTGATGTTTCCTTTTGGCAGTGGCAAAAAGGTAAATTAATCTACTATAGGGAGGGGTCCCCGACCTCCCTGCTGCACCTTCGGGTGTAGCTTAATTGGGTATTCCACGGAGCAACCCGTGGGCCGGGCCATGCTTAGCTAGAGGGCTATGCGTTGGTTTCCTTAGTCGTAGGAGACGGCTTAGGACTGTACGTGCAGGAGGTGGTACAGCGGCATTCCTAGAATGCCTTAGGTTCCTATGCGTGCTAGACATCGAGTCGACAGTACGCTTGGCCTGAAGCTTCTTTGGAAGGATCGAGCTATCCGAGATGCATATCTTGGTGTGCTTATGGATATGCTTAGCATGCTTTGTGTTGGGCTATCCGGGGTGGTGTAGCACGGTGTGGCATAGTAAGGGGCGAACTATGCCTGGATCATTGGATGCTAGTAGTTGCAGGCTAGCGTTCTCATGTTGCTATACGGGAACCTTGTAGCCAGGATGGACCTCGCATATGCGTATGCTTGGTTGGAGCCTCAATGCTTCTTGACAGGTGAAGCTTATGACTGTATGGGCAGTCCGAGTAATGTCGGCTTGGCCAGGTGGACGGCTATTCACGGTTACCTTCCCGGTACTGTGGAGACAGTGAATCCTACCTGTTGGACGAGTGTCATAGGACACGATGAAGTGACTCGTAGGCCGGCATATGAGCGTGGCTCGTGTTAGTTATTCCGCTGTGCATAATTGGTGCAAGATGACCAGAAGGTCTTGAGACGAACCGAGATGGTTTGTGAGGCTGACTATGGACTAGGAGGGAGTCTGTAGTGCCACACGGGTAATCGGTAATATGAATTTCCACTGCGTGACCGCGAATATTGCTGGTCGACCGATCCACCCGTGACATTTGGTATCATAGCACAAAATGATGGCGCATATACATTCTCTGATCCCATGAGTTGGTGTCAGAGCAGAAGTTGCTCGATGTTGAATATACAACCTCTGATTCCACGAAGTTGGCTTATGCTAGTGATGCATATTCAGTGAGCCAAAGAGAGCGGAGGACTCAGAGCTGAAATGTTGGTGAATATACATTCTCTGGTCCAAGAGACGGACAGAGCTTTGCTTCCGTTGCATATACAGATGATGGTAGCTTCTGGTCCGAGATATGAGATGGACAGAGCTTGGCGTATGGTGCTACTTGGTGTAGCTACATTAGTTCTCCGATCCATGGTGTTGGATGCAGAGCCGTATACAGGGATGCCTTGAAGACAAACAAAAGCCATTGTGAATATGTGGGATATTCAGGCATGGTGTTAGTGTTGGATTGGCATATTCGATGTCTCTGTTCCGACGGAGCTTGCGTCAGGGTGAGTTGATGGTGCAGCTTAGTGTTGCATATGAATCTCTGATGCTTGATCAAAGGTAGTATCAGCTGAGTATGCTTTGATGGGTTCATTGCTCTATGTGGAAGACACAGTGGTGTTGGAGTAGGGGATGTGACTCAGTATATGGGACAGTTGATGCTAGATCAGTGGTGCCAGTTGCAAGAGTGTTACTGGATGAAGGTGCCTCTGAGTTCGGGTGAATATTCAGGAGCACGTATGCTTTGGAGAGTAGTTCAGTCGGCCCGAGGTCACTGACTACGTATGCTATGGACGGAGATGACATCAAAGTTTGTAGTACATTTGAGACGTGGATTCTGTAGAGACAGATTCGCGTGGAGCTTGGTTGTGGGTAAACCGTGTTGGCTGAGGCTTTGCTATATGTCGATGCGTACTACAAGATCTGTAGGTGGAGATCACATCTAAGCTTACAGTGCATTGGAGCGTGAAGTCTAATAGAGCTCAGATCACGGGGGTGATATCGTGTAGCTCACTCAGTGCGACACTATGAACTATGCAAAACCGTTGCGAAGACCATATCCGAGCTGCGGTACATTCAGAGATGGTGAGTCTAGATGAGATGAATGGCAGTTACTATGAAGGGTGTATGCTCAAGATCAGTATTTGCAGAGATCAGTGTTTAGAGGAGCACAACCGAAAAATCCAAATCTTTTAATGTTCAGTGCGTGTCTTGATGGCTCCAAGTGAAGGGGGCAGACCCAAGAGTATGTTGACAGTGGTCAGTGGTGCGGTACCATGTAGTTCTCAGAGGAGACTACCATGCTCAAGAGAAGTGGCATCGGAGACAGCACATCCTTATGAGACAGCACAGTGAGGTGCGTTGTGGCGCGGTGGCACATGAGTGGCTCTTCAGAGGAAGGCCAGCACAGAGGTGCAGAGTGAAGACCTTCAGTGGAAGGCATATGCACATGAGGGTGCAGTTGAGGCGCAGTGGCGCATGTTGATCCTTCAGAGGAAGGTATATGCACAGAGGGTGCAGTTGTGGCGCAGAGGCGCGTAATGATCCTTCAGAGGAGGGACAAGCACAGGGGTGCAACAGTGGACCTTCGGAGGAAGGTATATATATGTCCAGATGGGGCAGTGTTGGCGCAGTGGCGCGATGGTAGGCGATCTTCAGGGGAAGAGTCGCACGAGTTCAGGAATGATTAGTGCTCGGGGTAAAGGCATGGTTGCTCAGGTACTAGAGTACACTTGAAGCTTAAGAACTTGGCAGAGGCCAATGGGGTGCAGTCCAGAGGGATGCACATATACCGGTTCAGAGGAACCATATGAGGATGTTCGCAGTGAAGGTGAGACCGAGGTACTGGAACTCAGCAAGGTGCTGAATGTGACGACCATCAAGCGGGTTGAATGGTCAGTGTATGCACAGAGGTGCATTTGGTGGAGCTTTCCGGAGAGGGGAGAGCGCATGAGTTGTGTTGCGGTGCTTGCACTGCGATGCACATGGCAAGATCCTTTGTAGCCGAGGTGAACGCTGCATTGTGATCGAGATGCTAACTCAGGGCGAAGCCAGTGGATGGTGAGGTGCTAGAGTTGCATGGAGCTTGTGGAAGCTATTATGATGCTTGAGTGGGCAACACTCGAGTTTTGTGGCTCAAGGTAAGCATTGAAGACTCAAGAGGTCAGGTGAACCAGAGTGGGGGAGCCTGTGATGAGTGAGTGTCTAGAGTGGCACATATGCGGCAGCGGAGAGTCGTTGGGCCGTCTAGCATCAGAGGATGCGTGGAGGTGTAGCTTGATGGGGGGATCAAGTACACGTTGAGGTGTAGCTTGGTGAGAGGGCCGAGTACACGTTGGTGTAGCTTAGTGGGAGGACTAAGTACACGTGAGCCGAATCAGTGTAGGAAGCTCAGATGCAGAGTATGCTTTGGGAATGAATTGCGAGTCCTTTCTTGCGAGACAGTATTAGGCTAAGAGTAGCCGTTGGAGACACAGTAGTGTCGTTGAGCAGATGAGAGTACATTGTTGCCGGAGCTGAGTTCAGCAAGAGTGTTGGGCGAAGTGTAGTTGTTCCATATGTGACAGAGGTCAGGGGCAGCACAGACACAAGGCGTCAAGTCAGAGAGAGTACTTGATTAGAAACCGGAGCATTGGTACGAAGTCTGGAGGTGTACCATGAGTTTAGTTGATCAGGGCATTCGACCGAGCGAGTGGGGGAGAATGTCACGGTACGTTTGTTTGGCTATGCATATACCGTGACACAGCCGGTGAGCTGGATGAATATGCGTGGCATAGAGGTGCGCACGCGTGAATATGCATGACTAAGCCGGTGGGCTAGTTGCATATGCAGGACCGAGCTAGAGGGCGAGGTGAAGCTTCATAGCACGGAGGTGCTATGTTGTGAATATTCGGGGGCGAGCTGGAGGGCTTGGCGAAGCTTCAAGGCTTGGAGAAGCTGCGAAGTGTATATTCATTTCATGGGCCGAAAAAGAGTATGATTGGTCTCATGATTTGATGTTTCCTTTTGGCAGTGGCGAAAAGGTAAATAAATCTACTATAGGGAGGGGTCCCCGACCTCCCTGCTGCACCTTCGGGTGTAGCTTAATTGGGTATTCCACGGAGCAACCCGTGGGCCGGGCCATGCTTAGCTAGAGGGCTATGCGTTGGTTTCCTTAGTCGTAGGAGACGGCTTAGGACTGTACGTGCAGGAGGTGGTACAGCGGCATTCCTAGAATGCCTTAGGTTCCTATGCGTGCTAGACATCGAGTCGACAGTACGCTTGGCCTGAAGCTTCTTTGGAAGGATCGAGCTATCCGAGATGCATATCTTGGTGTGCTTATGGATATGCTTAGCATGCTTTGTGTTGGGCTATCCGGGGTGGTGTAGCACGGTGTGGCATAGTAAGGGGCGAACTATGCCTGGATCATTGGATGCTAGTAGTTGCAGGCTAGCGTTCTCATGTTGCTATACGGGAACCTTATAGCCAGGATGGACCTCGCATATGCGTATGCTTGGTTGGAGCCTCAATGCTTCTTGACAGGTGAAGCTTATGACTGTATGGGCAGTCCGAGTAATGTCGGCTTGGCCAGGTGGACGGCTATTCACGGTTACCTTCCCGGTACTGTGGAGACAGTGAATCCTACCTGTTGGACGAGTGTCATAGGACACGATGAAGTGACTCGTAGGCCGGCATATGAGCGTGGCTCGTGTTGGTTATTCCGCTGTGCATAATTGGTGCAAGATGACCAGAAGGTCTTGAGACGAACCGAGATGGTTTGTGAGGCTGACTATGGACTAGGAGGGAGTCTGTAGTGCCGCACGGGTAATCGGTAATATGAATTTCCGCTGCGTGACCGCGAATATTGCTGGTCGGCCGATCCGCCCGTGACACAAGGCACAAACAAACCCAGATGGGAATTCCAATCTTTTAAAGAAAGGGGGCAATGTGATCATTTTCAAACAATTGCTTACGCCAATTGTGACTCCCAGCAAATTTTAAACTACCAACATCAATGCCATTTGAATTACCGGGGGACTTTTGCTAAAGACGTAAAACATGGGTCGGTGTTCCTAATGTTGATTAACTAACAGGGAGGTTTTACTAAATAGTTTTTTTTCTTTTTTTTTTCCTTACTAATGAGTACCCTTGATATCCATTCCAGTTTCGCAAGGCTGAAGTTGAACATGAAGATGATATTCCTTACAAGTATGGATTCTTTCACACTGATATTTTCAATGGGGGCCATGTACTTCGCAATGTTATTCATCAGCTGGCAACTAGATCTCCCAACCAAAAAGTAACCTGTTTACTAGAACTTAGCCACTGTTCTTTGGGTACTTTTTAAAATTCTTGTATCTTGATTCACTTGTATGTTCTCTGCATTTAGAACAACCAGGTGGAGCATTGATGTTGGCTGGGCTAGTACATGGGTGAAAATTGTCAATGAGTGGTTTGCAGCGACCATATACGGTAAGCTAAATTTCTAAACGTTAATCTGTCTTTTCTATTACCTTCTTTAAAGGGGGGAATTTTTGTTCTACCTTTGATTTTTTTTTCACAGCTATGTATTTTGTTCATATAAGTAAGGTGTTCCAGTTCTATCTTTATAAACATAATCTCAGAAACTCAAACATAGGAAGTGTTTAACATCAAAATGCCTGATTACTCACAAGCTTACTTAGTTCTTCAATTTGATTTTTTTTTTGAACAGTAATTCTTACAATCAGATTTTGTTTACTAAATAACTTCGGTGTAACGTAAGTGTAAGTAAATTCAGATGACTCACAATAACCGTGATAAGTTGGTCGGAGTTAAGTCCAAGTTAAGTCGTTTTTCGACTTAATTTTGTAGTAAAAGTAGTTGCCTCCTGCTATTGATCTTTAATTCTTTATTATTCTGTATGCAGTGTGGAAATTAATCTCACCAGTTGTAAGGCAGATCAAAGACATGGATCATGAAGAGCCCATGAATCTTACAGATAATTCACCTTAACAGAAAGTTCGATCTCAAGGTTCTTTCAATTGGAGAACCTGATTTCCAGGTTAATTCACATGGAAAAATGTAGCCCCTGTAATATAATTGTCATTATTCTTATTCTTGTTATTTCATTTGTTAGGAAAATGCTAAACTTACTGCAAACTTCACTGCCTAGTCATCACACGATTCTCAACTAATCTCATACCCTCATGATTTGCGTCATTTCTAAATTGACGCAAATACCCTCCTAAATAGCCTTTGCAGCAAGGTTTGCAGTACACTTTGTTATAAGATCGTCAAGTCAGAGTAAGATAATGAATAATAAAGGATTGATTAATGCCATAATATATTGATCCAGAGCTCAAAAAAAGTGATTTTTTCATTATTAGGGTTCGTTTTGGAACTCTTTATCAGAATGCTATATCTATAAATAAAGAGAATATCTCTTATGAGAAAGGACACTTTGCCCCATGTTAAAATGCACATACCCAACTATGTTTTGGAGGCCACAAAAAGATAATCCAAGAGTGTGGTGAGATTCCCCTCACCATATAGATCATACTCACATAAAATCCGTCTGTTCTAAGACTTCTAACCTCATAAAAAGTTTGTTTAAAATTGACAATATTTATAGACGGCCAATAAATTACCCAATTTTTTTATGGGGTTAGAAGTTTTAAAATGATGTGATTTTTGGCAAAGATGATCTACATTATGAATACGCCATCTTCACATAAACTCGGCCCTTGGATCATCTTTATGTGGCTTCTATAGGAAAATGGACACACAAGGGGCATTCTCATATTGAGCAAAGTATCCTTCCTCATCTCTTATATTATATGTACATATACAAAACTACAACCAAAAAGTACCCTCATCCTGGGAGTTATCCGGGGAGTACTTCTAGCATTATTCTTATAATAAAACTCAAAATCTAATACTATGAGATCACACTCATTAAGAACTAAATAACTAGTTATCTAGGTAATCTTTTAGGTTTATTTTTTTTAATTTTTTCAGAAAATCCAGGGTAAAAGATTTACTATTGAAAGACTGGGTAACTATTCACTGGAAACTGGAATACTCCAAGGCACGTACAAGCGCTATCTTTTAAGAGATGTTTCTCCCCTTCTAGTAGAAAACTGCGATGTTACTCTGGGGTGATAATGAAAATCTCTCTCAGGATACAATGGAGGTTGTTTGATTCAAGACGTGACTACTTGATCAAACCAAAGAATACACTCTGAAATTTGAGACTGATGATGCCTAAAAACGGGATGAAGAAGATACGAATTTTATTATGTCTTGTGAACTGGTTGAGGGTCGTATTTATAGTTTTACTAGTATTTGTTGGTCGTGACTGTTGGGCTGCCAATGGTTTTCACCAATGGTTGTCTCCAACAGTCAATGAACCTCTCCAACAGTCAATGAACCTAGACCCCTGTGACCTGACCGGGCAGGTCGAACCCTGCGAGGGGGCTCCGCCCCCTCGACCCCTGTTCGAACAACATAACATGAAAACAATGTATTTATTGAAAATATCTAACAGTGTCAAATTTAAAGTATTGGATCGTTGGTGTGCCCAAGATCATAGCTTGGAAAACCTGTAATATTACGATTCCAGCCAGCTGGAATGGAGGGGGTAGATAGGGTATATAGCTAAAATCAAAATGCCATTATGATCAGGATATTGAGCCAACTCAAATAACAAGCATTGATCCTATTTTTCCAATTAGTTGGAATTTGTTGACCAGAATTGATCTCAGGGTTAGGTTTTTGGGATACTGGTGTTTTGACAAAAGGTTTTAACAAAGTATTTTGACCCTCGAACTTAATCATTCAATGGTTTAGAAGCTACTAGTAAATAATTTTTATCACTTTCTAAATCAAATGGCTACTTCCTGAATTCAAAGGACACATAAGTGCTTCAGTAATCATACAATGGTTCAAAACCTGAAGCCTTATGTTAAACCCTAGTGCCCCAAGAACCCCATTAGGCATTCAATTTTTATTTATCTTTCTTTTTCAATAGGTAAAGGAAGATTCTCTTTAGGTAGCGGATATTTTCACATAACTAATTACTATACCCACACAAAAGAAATTGCTGACTTAAGAAATAGAGAAAAGAGAATGGAGAAATAAAGTGGGTGTGAGAATCAATCTCAAGCTAGAGGTGGCCCGAAAGCAAAGCAGCCCAAAAATTAATGTATTTTTCATTTAGACATTTGAAACGTTATGGCTCAACAAGACATGTATTATTTATTAGCTATCATTTAGAGGGGACTGGAGGTTTATATGTTTTAAATGGGACTATTGTTAATGACACTTAAGTTTTTTTTATAGGTTGTGACCTAGGTTTGTTTAATTTTAATCAACTTAATATAAAAATAATTTTTATCGAGTGGCTTTTTTTTTAACTATTTTTCAACACATTAACAATTAAAAAAGAATTTAGTAAGACTTAAAAAATTAGGTTAAAGAGAGAAAGTAGGAAAACCGACTCCACCTTCAATGAATTCATTTACTCCATTATCAACGAACTTTTCGTTGTTGATTCGGCCTCAAGCATCCGAGCATTAAATTCCTTATGCAGTAGGTTTTATTTTGCATAGATTTTCATAGAGGATGATTATATTTCCAGTAAAACTCCATTAATGAGCGAGATTTACAAAAAAAAACTCAATTGATGAGACATCATTCGAAGATATTGTCACAACCCTTTTTATTTTTTAATTGTTATTTTGTTAAAAAAATTGAGATCGAAATTTAGGGTTCACGAACAAGTCTTGACCATGTAGAGGCGAGCTCTAGTGTCAAGTCTAACCCACCCGAGGCCGAGATATGTATGGCCGAGTCCTAATGTCGAATCTCACCCGCCAGAGGTCGAAACTCATTTGGAAGTGGGATATCTCTAATCAAAATGTGGGATAAAAGTGATAAATTTAAGGATACCCCTGAGTGTAGGTCATAACCTATAAAAACTTAAGTGTTTATGGCATTCCAGCGGAACTATTAACAACCTGTAGCTCTAAGGTATACGCTTTACACCAAGCTAACAAGAAGCTTGCACTCACATTTAATATACAAATAAAATAAAGCTGAAATAAACTTTATTAACTTCCATAATAAGTTGTCAAATGAAAAAATGAATAAATGAATACTCTCAAAGAATAATGGACTAAACATGTGTCCAAACAAAACTAAACTTGAATAAAAGAATATCCTATATCTTCACGGAAATCTAGGGAGTCTTCGAAGACTTATTCCTACCTTTTCTCGTACCCTGTCTTTATCGAGGATTTGCCTGTTGACTTGGACCTGTAAAAATAGTGGTGCTAAGTCAAAACCTAGCCAGCAAGTTCATTAGTTCCCTTGGCTTAGATTCGGGTTAACCATATGCTTCACATGAGTAAGTATATTAACATAAATACATGATACGTCATGAAGATAAGTAAACAAAGTACAATAAAGATAAGTGATTCACAAGATTTACGGCTATTGTGTTTTATGATCTTCAGTTAAGATTAGGTTCTCACAAACATGTAGTGCTCACTAGTTACTACCCACGTTTCACCCGTCCCTGTAGTTCAATTGAGACATTGGCCGTGCGCCATGTCAATCCGATGAATAGTCTCAAAATTCGTCTGCAGAACACTGGTAACCCTGTTAGCGTTACTTACGTATCAAGTGATTCCGTATACCTCACTTGGCGATTCTGTAGACCTCGCTCGGAGAGGACCAGACCTATACAGGACCTAAACTATATTTGCACACAAGCCAAACAAGTTGTTTAAGCACACGTCAAACTTGTGGAGGCTTTATTCATGATAGGTGTGTCCACAAGTATTTCATTCTGTTATCCTTTATACATGAACTAATCATTCAAAAGAAACTTAAAATAACACTTTTAGGGTGAAAAGGACAGTTGGTATTGGTATCGATACCAACCTCAACTGTAACATCAGGCGTGGCCCCACCTGTTGGTCAGGCTTCAGCCAGTATCGATACCTACTCTGTGGGTATCGATACCCCCTGGGTTTTTTTTTTCGCGATTTTGGGTTTTGTTCTTCAACAAAACTCCTGAAAACATGGTTTTTCTCACCTGCAACGTTAGGGAATCATATATTCATCAAATATTTATAGATTCCATGCATTCTAACTATTAGAAACATGCACATATCATGCGATACTAGATTACTCACACTTATTCATGTAGTTATCATATAAACAATATATAAACTAGGTTTTCATGCATTCATTCATCAAGTAATTATTGAAACAACATTGAAAACCTAAGTCTACACCAAAGGAGTAAGTTACTACTTGCCTCAAAGTAAAACCTTCTCCGCAATCGCAAGGATGAAAAGGAGAGAACCCTGCAACTAGAAGTCTACTTACTCTCTTTCGATCTTTATCCTTTACGATCAAACCTCTAAGGAATCTCAGTATTTTTCTTCAAGAACTTTGCCTCCTAGCCCTGGTCGACTCTCTCTCTCTCTCTTTCTCTCTTGCTCTCCCTCTCTCTTCTGGTCAACTAGAAACAATAATAGGGTTTTAATTAGAGTTTGTATATACATAAATATATATAACTCTTTAACCTTTTAAAATACTAATGGGGTGAAAGGTGGGCTGCCCCCTCCCCCCAAAATTAGTAACTTAAGGAATAAGGGTATTACAATCTACCCCCCGAAAAGATGATTTCGTCATCGAAATCGCACATACCTCTTCGACAAAAAGTTCTGGGTAACTCGCGTGTATCTCTTTTTCTTTCTCCCACGTGGCCTCACACTCATCATGATGATGCCACTGTACCTTCACCCAAGGTATTGATCTTGATTTAAGCTTCTACTTTTTATAGTCGAGAATCCTACTAGGTTTCTCTACATAGGTTGCTCCTAACTGCAACTCTAACTCGTGGAAATCGACCATTGCTGGATGATCTTCATCTTTAAGATTTTTACGAAGCATGGACACATGAAAACATCGTGAAATCTTGCCAACTGATCTAGTAAAGCTAATCAGTAAGCCACTTTCCCTACTCTCTATAAAATAGGAAAAGGTCCAACGAACTGTGACGATCACTTTCTTGCCGAACCGTAGAACACCCTTCATCGGTGATACCTTCAGAAGTACTTGATCTCCTACTTCAAACTCAAGTTTTCTACACCTCTGATTGGCGTAACTTTTCTAACGACTCTGAGCTGCTCGCATATGCTCTCTGATTAGGGCTATTTCTCCGTAGACTGTTGTACGGTTTCTGATCTTTAGAGTTTCGACTCTCGAACTTCTGCCCAACATACTGGAGATCTGTAAGGTCTACCATACAATGCTTTAAATGGTGCCATCCCGATACTGGTTTGGTAGTTGTTATTGTAGGCAAACTTAACAAGTGGTAATGAATCTTTCCAATTACCCTTGAAGTCTAGAACTACACAACGGGGCATGTCCTCCAACATTTGGTTAACTCTCTCTGTCTGCCCATCCGTTTGAGGATGAAAAGCCACACCGCCGAGACTGGAACTCTGTGATATCGGACTATCTCTTTTGCATACAACAAAGCCAACTGCTCTGTGATGTATGTCTTCTTGACCAGTACGAAGGATAGCAAATCTATATCTGGATGAATTTTTACTATTGCAAGAGGAGCAGTTTCTTGGGTTTCTAAGAAACAAACCTGTATAACACACTCCACTACGGAATTAGAGTTTATAGCTTTCGCAGCAGTAGGCAAAGAAATAGAATGACTAAAAAATTTGTTATTTAAAAAAGAATTTTGGCCACAACCAATGCCATCTATTTCTTTATGCTGTGATAGTGAAGCTACTTTATCTAGAGCTTATAGTAAAATTTACAATGAAATTCTAGACATATTAGTTTGAGACATAAATATATGAGATAATTAATAACAGATGGAGTTATTAATATAATATATGTCAAGTCAAGTAATAATTTGGCGGATCTACTTAATAAAGGACAACTAGGAGATAAAATTTTTCATTCTAAGAGATAAGTTTAATATGCTCTAAGAACAAAGGAAATGGTACCAAAGTTTTGGTAGGTATAGGAAACTTTGACGAAAACAAACAATTTAATCACATCTTAACTGTAGACACCCTAATTTTGCCCACCTTCACTCATTGAGCGCTTCGAGATTCTCAGTAATCACCTACAAAAATAACCCAAAATGGAGTTCAAAACCAAGCACAAAAACGACCCAAAACCATCCAAAAAATAAAGCCCAACAAAATAGCTCAAAACAGGCCCAAACAACCCATTTAAGCTATTCCACTTACTCTTTCTTTTCTTTTCTTTTCCTTTTCTTTTCTCTTCTACCTCCTTACTATTCCACCCACTCTCTCATGTCAAATCCATCGTTTTTACACTTCAAATCCACCTCCTTTCACCCTTGAAATCCACCATTCCAGTCATAACACTCTTTTCTTTTAGGACCTAAGTGTCAACCTTAAAAGAATTCTTTTCTTTTTCTTTTAGGACCTAAGTGTCAACCTTCTTCTCTAACATCTAAAGCTCTACCATTCTAGTCATAATACTCTTATAAAGTTTAGGAGTGGTGTGTCTTTTTTGGGCATAGAGACTTCAAAAGCCTTCTCTATAAGGCTTAGGAAATTGAAAAAGGAGGTGAAACTCTGTCGGATTCTAGCCTAACTCTCTTATTAAATTAGGAGTGGTGTGACCTTTTTTTGGTGGGAGACTTCAAAGCCTTTTTTCTTTTACAATCTATTCCATAAATGCAGGTATAAATATCCTCTAGCTTGGTTAAACGACCATAATACTTGTGCTCATTTCAAATTGTAAATACTACTTTTACATTTATATACAGTTCCAAAGTGGACATCTATTTTTATATCTATCTTATTTATATTTCTTGTCATTTACTTCTATGTTACTAATACTAACTTATCTCTACATATTTATTTACATTTCTCATCATTTACTTCTAAGCTATTAACACTAACTTTCTAACATTGTTTCCATTTAAAGTTAAAGCATATATTTTCCTTGTTCATAATTCTTGTTTACCAACGACCCCTAACATATTAACCTTGTCAAGGAAATCTAATACAGATTGTCCTGGCACCTTTTCCTTTGCTGAAAGATCATAATAATGAATCACCAAGAATGCAACAATTTGTTAAAATGAATTACTGTCTATAGTTGAATGACATGGTTTAAACCACTTGAACATGAATTCCCTAAGATAAAGACATTTTAAAGAGGAATATTTACAATGGAAATATCTCCTAATAGGAGATCCTTCCTATTCCATCAAGAACAAAAAATCTGTACAACTTCTCTAGGATTCTCAGAATGACAACATTATTGAGAAGTCCTAATCTTTCTTTCAAATAAACGAAGATTATCATCCTACATGTCTTCAAAGAAGACACCTAATGTCTCTTAAAACACAGAGGCAATTCCTAAACCTATGTTTCAAGAGAAAGCACGTACTCACTTTGCAATTAAGCGAAGCAACTCTGTTTCTCAGATTTTCTGGGTAAAATTTCTTAATCAGTTCTTACAACAAATACTCCCAAAATTACACCCTAATTATAGAGTAAAGATCGATCTTGGATCGGGCGGTTGTCAGATGCCTCACACCTTCCAGACCCGTAATAGAGTTCCCTTACTCAGATTCTCAATCGCCCAATCTAAGGAAAACCTCCATTATAATTTTTCAAAGAAAAAACTAAGAAACGTTTTCTAATTATAGGGTCCTAATTCCCTTAAAATCAGGTGGCGACTCCAAAATAAAAATAAAAAAAACCAAAGAGACTCTGAGAGAGAGACGTAAAATGTGTCTCTCTCGGCCAAAGAGAAAGAGAGGAAATCCTCATAGCATGACGAACCCAAAGTGCAGGTGCTACAGCTAGCGACTCCACTGGGGACCTAAACCAAAAACTCTCCTTAAAAAGTAATTAGGGTTATTTTCTGATATTTATTGTAAACTCTGATTGGGTTTGTGTACACAAAAAAATGTCACTCAACAATGTCACTCAACAATGTCCCATAGAAAACCCTAGAAAAATCTTAGTGTGTGAATATCACTTTTCAAAAGAAAAACCCTAGGAAAATCCTAGCTTTTAAAAAGAAAAAACCTAGTTTGTGAAGATCACTTTTCACAAAGAAAGCCTTAGGAAAATCCTAATTTGTAAGTATCACTTTTAGAAAAAAAAACTTAGCTTTCAAAAACAAAACCCTAGGAAAATCTTAGTTTGTGAATATCATTTTTCAAAAAGAAAAATCATAGTCTTCAGAAAGAAAACCCTAGTTTGTGTATATTATTTTTTAAAAATCGAACCTTATGAAAACTTGTGGGTTTGTGTAAACCAACCCCCGCTGAAAGGTATAAGATATAAAGCAGTTAGTCCGATTGAGGGTTCAAATAAACCACAACATGCATGCATTAGTGCGAAGAATATAATCTTGTGAAAACCTTGTAGGATTATATTCATGAAACGCTAATAACCATGGCATCACCACAACAAAACTGTTATAAGAACTAACACTTCTCCTAAAAAACTCAGGTGCGAGGTACATAAAAGTTATTCAGTGAAAGACAACAATCACGGAAAATTCTAAAGAATTGTCTGGTGAGAATTGCTAACCTGTTTGGATTAGGCCATTAAGGAGGTTAACCCGTAATGAAATAATATCCGATCCAGAAGAAATAAAGGAGTTACAGATGACTCCCCAAACTATTAAGAAGATGATGGAGTCCTACATAGATGAAATCCTTACGGATAAGCTTGCCATCTTAATGTCACGACAAAATTCAAAGGAACCAACTTTCACTGAGTGCTTTGAGAAAAATCAGGGTTAGATTTTAGGAGTAGAGAAGCAAACACAAGAAGAGGGAAAACAAAAAGCAATGGAGCTGACACAACTTCGTCCAGTTCATATCGCACCCAAGGAATTAGTGCCACTCCAAAGTCGGGTACTAGACAAAGTCGAATACCAACAAAGTAGAGACTCAGAAATGGAGAAGTGGAAGAAAAATCCCATGTACCAAGAGTTTTAAGAAATAAGGGAGGAGTTTCCAAAAATGACGACAACGACTTTCAACGCAGATGCATGTTACCAAGCTCCAACAGAATAACTGCCCCAAAACTTCAAGTTTCCAAAAATAGAAAAATATGACTGGTTTGGATGCTCGAAGGCACACATCGCATCATACATAGGCTATTTGAAGCCTCTAGGAGTGGATAACGAGTTGCTAGCTCATTTGTTCCAGCGGAGCCTAATTAGGTTGGCGTTAAAATGGTTGGTGGCCCTAGACCAAAAAGTGATACCAATATGGCCAGCACTCACGGACGCCTTCATGAAGCAATTCTTACACAACTCAGGTATGATGGTTACCAAAAGACAGTTAGAAGCCTTGAAACAGGGAAACAACAAATCCTTTTACGGATTACATAGCCAGATGGCAATTGAAAATCAGGGAAATGATTGACCGACCTACTGAAGCAGAACAGATTGCCATAATCTTGAAAAATATTATGCATGAATATAAGTGGCTTCTGAGTCTAGTGGCCCACACGGAAATGGTAGAATTGGTACAGTCAGGAGCTCAAATAGAAGATGCAATAAGAGAAGGCGTACATTATACTAAAAATCTTCATTTTTTTGTAAAGTTTATATAGGACACTGTTAGGACCATGAGTTCCTCATTAGGTTTGTCAAATTTTGTGTCAATTTAAAACACTCAATGTAAGTCCATATCTTTAAGTTAAAGTTACGTGTTTTCTCCATATTCTGAAAGTTAAAGACTTAAAGATTTGAAGGATTGGAGGGAGAGCATCTTGCAACTCAACTCACCACCAGAAATCATCTTAGGATGGTAAGTGACCTAGAGACCTCATTCTTAGGTGGTTAGACTAGTTTAGAACTAATGGACTTAGGTTAGTTAGGGACTTAAAACCAAAAAGAGTTTTGGAACTCTTTCAAGGTTGGTTGGTTTTGAAACCACCTTGGTTGGTTTCGAAATCCAACCTTGAGGACTGGTTTGGAAACCACCCAAGTTGGTTTCGAAATCGACCCTCTCAGGTTTGTTCCAAAATTACCCGAGAGCTTGGCTTTCGATATCAGAAACTAGTATAATTTTCTCTGCTGGTTTCGAAACCAAACCTTTTGGGTTTCAAAATCGAGTTATGGGTTTTGCGAAATTATTGCTATTTTGTGACTTTTTATGTTTTGGAAGTAGCTAAACCAACTTTGAAAGTGATTCAAACTTACTATAGGTGTATAGTTCGACCAAAACCTTTATATATTGATTGTTTTACATAAAAACATGATATATACTTATAGAGAGAAATCAACACATAACTTAGAGATCATTTAACTCTAATATCTAGGGTTTCTAGTTCTAGAGTGAAGTTCTAATCAGTTGATGAACTGAATTCTAATCTATTGATTAGATTTTCTATGTGTTAAGTGATATACAAATCCTTCCATCATCTTTACACACAAAAACCTTGTCTTTTTCAACGGTGAAGTTTCGGTGAGTGGTGATTCGCTTGTGGATTCAAGTGAAGGTATTTTTGCTCGTGGAGTTCGAGCGAGTACAAGTTGCAGGACTTGGTGGATTTTCAAGTTGGAGATGCATCATTGATCGACTAAGAAGCGGTTTGTGGATTCAGATCGTGAGAAGGCAACATCGTCTGTTCAGAGCATGGAGTTTGTATTTGTTAGTGGTAACAATATTATACTTCATTTATTTCTTAGTGGATTACTTGGCTGGACTAGGTCCCGAGGTTTTTTCCAATTAGGGTTTTTCTCGTTAACAAAACATCTCTTGTGTTAAATTTTTTACTTTACTAGAGATTAAAATATTCGGTTCTAATTCTTAATTCTACACATTAAGAATCGAATAAGTGAATACTCTTGGTTGAGATTTTTTGTTAGTGACTTAGTTTAATTCCCTAGATTTTTTAATTAGGTGATAGTTTGACCCCTAACCTTTGTTACGAAGTAAACAGGTTAATTCGAATAATCGTAGAATAAATTTCAGACATAAAAACTCCTAAGAGGTGGTGTCAACAAGAATCCAAGTTAAGGACCCTTCCTCATAACTATATGTCACTTCTAACCCATCCAAATAGTAGAGTAATGATAAAAAAAATAATTCAAGCAGCCTAAACATTGGCCAGGGGCAACTTGAACCTCGAAAACCCCACAAAGGTAAAATCATCTTTCTTTGAAGATCAAGGTTGAGCCTAATCTTGTCCGTTTTTCATTGAAAAATTCTCCCGCAAAACTTGTCAAGAATTGAAGAAATCGGGGCGTGGTTTAATTCTAAGCATGTTATTGTAAAAAAAAAAAAGAACTTAACTTTTGTAAAAAGCCTATGATAAAGTTCTATGATTTTTTAGAATGTTTCAAGCAGTACTCTAAGTTAGACATCTGAGGCAATGTCTTAAAAAAATTAAAAATAAAAATTTGGGCAGTTGATGTCTGGTTCGAACCAGTGGCTACTCATCTGTTGAAAAAAATTAGATAATTGATGTGTGGTTTGAATGACGATTCGAACCACAAAGGACCTAATGTGCTTATGACCTCTCTACTTCGAACCATGGTTCCAACCAACAGCTAATTAAGGCCTTTTTGAACCCCGTTTGAGTTTTTCGACAATTTCTCGAGAATCGACCATGTATGTTCCTGACAAACGCATGCATAAAATCAAATAGATGTACAAAAAATGGGTTTCATTGGTTCAAGGGGAAACATTACCACAAAAAATGGGAAGTTTTACAAAAAGGAAAACAAAAAAACCCTCTACGCAATGGCAAGCCATAGAGCACCGATGATAGTCAACCCTAAAACATCACCGACGACTGTTCCCCTACATCAACGAGCCGTTAAACAATCAATATTTACCACACGATAACCACGATCATAAAAGATATCATCAGTTAGAGTAAGACTAAGTAAAGAAAGAAAAACCAAAAGCAATCCATTCGGAGAGTCGAACGAGAATGATGATCGGCGTCGGTAGATCGGAGCGAAATGAAGCTCAAACTAACACTTAGAAGGCATTTAGAGCTTGAAGGAACAATGGAATGAGGGCGGCGAGCTTTGGTGTTCTTGGGCTTGCCTCTAAAAGGAAAGATTTCACTTTCTCTTTCCTTTTAAAAGCGAGGCCGTCGAAGGCTCACGCTTCCCCGAAAACCCTAAAAAGTAAATGGGTGCAAACGAAAATGAAGATTGTGTCAAGAAAATCTTCCTACAAAAGTGAAGCTCTAGAGAAGCTCACTCATCCATCAATCCAAGTCCAATTCAAATCCCTTAAATTTAGCCCATTTCAGCCAACAAACTAACACATAAATCACTCTCCCAGTTTTAAAAATCCAAAAAGAAATATACCACTACATGAAAATGGTCAGAAGATTAAAAATAGGCAAGAGGTCACAAAGATCTAGATCTTCAAAATCAAGAAAAATGAAGAGTCAGGTGTTGAAGAATTGATGTCATAAAACATGAGAATGCATGCATGAGATATACTAAATAACGATTTTAGTCACATCACAAATACTTTCAAAACCCAATAATGAGACTTGAGAAAGCTTTAAGTCATCTCGTACAAAAGCGACGATCTTTAGAAGTGTTCCACCAAATCCAAGATAGGAGGACATCAAGGAAGCCGAAGATAATTCAAAAGTCAAAGCGTCTGGGACCAATAAAGACTGCAAAATGCTAGTCAACTCAAGAAATGCATCACCTAAGGTAAGTTGTTCAAACTTGATACAAGGGGCAACGAACGTCGACAGAGATTAAAAAAGAGAAGCCTTTTTTGACAACCAGTTATCCAAAGAATGGACCTAAAAAAAAAATTTCTTCTTACTAGTAGTTAAAATTTAAGCCTAATTCTTTCATTTGTATCCAAAAGCCAAATATCTCTCTCCCAACCAAAAAAAATACTTGGTAATACCGAAATGTCAAATTCCAAAATCTAAGTTAGGGGCAAAAAAAATTCCCAAAAAGAGCCAAGTTCAAATTAGGGTAAAAAGAAATTCCCCTAGAAGATTCAAAGATCACCAAAAGTTCAAAACCAAGGGAAAACATGAATCCCCAAAGAAGTCAAAAGTTCCAAATTAGGGGCAGAAGAAATTCCCTAGAAAATTCAAGATCCAGAAAGTCCAAACAAGGGGAAAAATGAATTCCCAAATGGAAAATCATGTGCAACGAAGGTTCAAAACCAAGGAAAAAATAAATCCCGAAGCTGAAAAAGCTTTAGGGGGGAGAAACGAATTAACATCAACTAGAAGCAGGCCAAAACTATTGCTCAATCGAAATCAATCTATACAAGTTAAAGCTCTTGCTCTATTAAACTATCTTGGAGGCAGGTCAAGGCTCTTGCTCCGTCAAAATCAATCTGTAGCAGGTCAAAGCTCTTGCTTAGTCAAAACCACTTAGAAGCAAATCAAAACAACTTTGCTCCATTAACATCAATCAACAGCAAGTCAAAGCAACTTTGCTCCATCAAAATCACTCGGAAGCATGTCAAAGCTTCATCAAAACCACTCAAAAGTCGAACAAAGAATAAGCTAGAAGGGTCAAAGATCACCAGAACACACAAATTTTTGTAATTTAGAAAGATCGTGTTATACCAGCATCGCTAATCTTAGTGAGAACCGAAATTGAGTCAACTAATTGTTCCAAAAGAGGTAAAACACCTCCTACGGTGTGCAAAATCAGGTATCATTACTTTGGCATACGGCTGCAAGCAGACCTCTTTCAAAGAGGGGCATCTGCAGATACCCTAATTTTGGCCACCTTCACTCATTGAGCACTTCGAGATTCTCACTAATCACCCATAAAATAACCATAAATTGAGTTCAAATTCAAGCAAACAAACTAGCCCAAAAACAAAGCTCAAAACCTAGCTTATAAACCAAGCACAAAATCAGCCCAAGTTAAGTAAAAAAACGGCCCAAAACAATCAAAAAAACAAAGCCTAACAAAAATAGCTCAAAATAGGCCCAAACAACCCTTTTAAGCTATTACACCTACTCTTTCATTTCTTCTTCTTTCTTTTCTTTTCTTTTCTCCTCCACCTCCTCACTATTCCACCCACTCTCTCATGTCAAATCCACCCTTTTCACACTTCAAATCCACATCCTTTCACATTTAAAATCCACCTTACTTTCACACTTCAAATCCACATTCCTTTCACACTTCAAATCACACCTCCTTACTATTCTAACCAATTTTCTCTCTTGTTGGGAAAGAATAATTGATTCCGACTCAGCCCCAGCACATGTTAAACTCCTTGGAGTGTTCAAACGTTACCATCGAACATCCTAATGCGAATTTCACTGACTCCCCTCATCGATAGTTCTGAGCCATCGCCAGTCAACACAACACCAACACCACACCCCACATACCTATCAAAATATGACCGTGTGCGCACATATGTCTCGTGGCACCGCTATCCAAAATCCAGTTCTTTTCATAACCAAAATTAGCAGCAGTCAAAATAACTTCACCGTCGTCACTACCAATGGTCTCAACATTGTTAGCGAACTGATTGGGACTATTTGCTGGGCTAGCCCCATTACCTTTCCCTTTGCAATCCTATCTCAAGTGACCCGATTGCCCGCACTTCCAACAAACGTTTTTCTTTTTCTTCTCACCAATATATAAACCCAGGTCTACTCCACCAGCCCCCTTATTCCTTTCTTTCTCTCCGGATAAGAGTGCTTCAGTAACCTCAGTAAGACTCAAAGTGTAATACCCTGAATTTTTGAGTTCAAATTCGCCTTGGGTCTAACCCGAGAACTAGTATTATGAATTTATCTTAAATTCAATTATCTTTTGTGTAGTCATCTTTTGTAATAAGATCTATATATACATATTTATATATGGGTTAGATGGGTAACCTAATAATTCAGGTAATGGACTTGGCAATGAAATTATGGGTTAAATGGGCTAAGTCCATCTTTACTTGTTTTGGGTTAAGATAACTCAACATTTTATAAGTTATTATTTATATTTTCGTATATATATATTCATCAGTATATTTTAAACTCATTTTTGGACATTGTATGGTCCAAATTAGCCTTGGGCTATTTTTGATGAAGTTGTAGCTCTTTGAATCTAGTTTTCAGAATGGTATGGTGGGTGATATTCGGAGTTATGGTCTAGGAGTTATGGTCATTATAGTATAATGTGTACATATGGATAATTTATTAAGGAATAATGTTTATTCACTCAAAACTTTT
>MVGT01000214.1:79251-125120 GCA_002174775.1 Macleaya cordata | reverse complement strand
TTTTTAATTAGGTGATAGTGTGATCCTTAACCATAGTCACATTGACTTACAGTTAAATTCATTAACCGTAGGGCGAATTTAGACTTTCACCTTCACTTGTCTACAAGTTAGACATCTTGCTACGCAAAGTGCTACATCCTTTTTCATCCCTTTCCATCAATATTGTCGTTTTAGATCCTGGTACATCTTGGTACTCCCAGGATGAATAGTAAATTTAGAAGTATGAGCTTCGTCGAGAATCTCCTTCCGAAGTTTATCATCGTCAGGTACACAGAGTCTACCTTTGTAAAGTAGTCCTCCATCCAATCGCTGGGTCCAGTTCTCAGGTGCTTCGTTCGTCCTGAGTTTCATTTGAATCCCTTGAAGTTCTGAATTCCAATGTTGAGCTTCCACAACTTTGTTGATGATGACAGGTTTAACGACGACATGCGACAAATACGCACATGTAGTTCCACGTTCGATTCGGAGATCAAATTCTTCTAACACTTCACGTATCTTAAGTGATGCTAATGTCCCGTACGTTTTTCGACTAAGAGCATCTGCAACGACATTTGCTTTGCCGGGATGATAACTTAAGGTGAAATCATAATCCTTTAGAAATTCTAACCACCGTCTTTGCCTTAAATTCAATTCTTTTTGCGTGAATACGTACTTTAAGCTCTTGTGATCAGAGAATACTTCAAATTTTTCTCCATATAGATAGTGTCTCCAAAGTTTTAGAGCAAAGACGACAGCTGCAAGTTCTAAATCGTGCGTTGCGTAATTCCTTTCATGATTCTTCAATTGTCGTGAAGCATAGGCTATGACCTTTCCTTCTTGCATCAGTACACTTCCGAGTCCATTGTGGGATGCATCGCAGTAAACCACATACTCCTTGCCTTGCTCCGGTGTAGTCAGAATTGGTGCTGTTGTTAATCTTTTCTTTAGTTCTTGAAAAGACTTCTCGCACTCCTTGCTCCATTCGAACTTGATTCCCTTCTTTGTTAGGTGAGTTAATGGTGCTGCCAATCTGGCGAAGTTTTCCACAAATCTTCGGTAGTATCCCGCTAGTCCAAGAAAACTACGTACCTCAAAGACATTCTTCGGTTGCTCCCAGTTTAGGACAGATTTAATTTTAGCTGGGTCCACTGCTATTCCATGTTGCGAGATGACGTGCCCAAGAAACAGAACTTCAGACATCCAGAAATCACACTTGCTACGTTTAGCGTACAGCTGGTGATCACGTAGGGTTTGTAGTGCAATTCGTAGATGTTCCTCATGCTCCTCCTTGGTCTTTGAGTAAATTAAAATATCATCGACAAAGACAACAACGAACCGATCAAGGTAGGGCCTAAAAATTCTATTCATCAAGTCCATGAATGCAGCAGGTGCATTAGTCAAGCCAAAAGGCATAACTAAAAATTCAAAGAGACCATATCTGGTGCGAAACGCTGTCTTCTCGATGTCACTTTCACGGATTCTTAATTGGTGATATCCTGACCGCAAATCAATCTTCGAAAAGTACTTTGCTCCCTTTAATTGATCGAAGAGGTCGTCGATTCTGGGTAGTGGATATTTATTCTTGATCGTGACTTTATTGAGTTGTCGATAGTCGACACAGAGTCTCATCGATCCGTCCTTCTTTTTCACGAACAAGACAGGTGCTCCCCATGGTGATGTACTGGATCGAATAAAGCCATTTTGTTGTAGTTCCTCCAATTGCTTTTCCAGTTCCTTAAGTTCGAGTGGTGCCATTCGATACGAAGGAATAGCTATTGGTTTGGTACCGGGGTAAACTTCAATCGTGAAATCAAGTTCCCGTTTTGGAGGTAACCCTGGTAGTTCTTCTGGAAATACATCTGGGAACTCTTGGACTATAGCGATATCTTCCACTATTTTGCTCGAATCTTCTTCACCTACCATGTGTGCTAAAAGAGCTAATTGACTGGTGGCTTCTGACCGTTGAAGTCGTCGTCCAGGCATTCGAGGCGTCAATAGTCTCTCTTTGTCTCCCAGAATTGTCAATATTGGACCACCAGGAAGATGAAAAGTAACTCTCTTTTTAAAACAATCTAAAGACGCATGAAATAAAGACAACCAATCCATACCTAGAATGACATCATACCTAGTCATATCTAGTAGGATAAGGTCAGCGACCAAGTCCTGGTCAGCAAATCTAATTGTACACGACTTACATATTCTGTTAATCTCAACAGACTTTCCCAAAGGGGTAGAAACACACAACACGAAATGCAATGGTTCAGATTCTAAACCAAGCATAGATGCAAAATTCACAGATATGAATGAGTGTGATGCACCAGTATCAAACAAAATACGTGCCCAAGAGCTAAATACGAGAAATCTACCTTCAATAACTGCGTTCTCTTCTTTTACTTCATTCTCCATGGGTGCAAGGTTATAAACTTGACCCTGTGCTCTCTGCTGGTTTTGTTGTTGAGGCCTTTGCTGATATGCTTGTGCAGGATTTCTCTGTTGGTATGGAGGTCTTCCTTGATTATTCTGGGGTTGCACGTACTGTTGTTGATGTTGGGGTCTCGCTGGTGGAGGTTGCCTCTGATTTTGCCCAGATGTTTGTCCTTGTTGAGGTCTCCACTCAAGCTGGTGTTGTTGCGGTCGTGGTTGTTCTCCTTGATTCAACAATGGACAATTCCTTTTAAGATGTCCGGGTTGTTTACACTTAAAACATTTAAGTTCAGTGTTATGTTGTTGTGCCTTGGACCCTTGACCTTGAGTCTTATTTGGTGGATTTGTCTTCTGCTTCTTGTTCTTGTTATTTTGTTCTCGAGATTTTTGACTGCTTTCCCAGTCCGCCTCAATAACTCTTGCAGTGTGAACCACCCGTGCATATGTTTGGTGACACAACGGGACCACTTTGCCACGTATTCCCGGTTTTAGTCCTCTTTCAAATTTCCGTGCCTTTAGAATTTCAGAGGAAACTAGATGTGGTCCATACCGTGATAATTCCCGAAATTTCTTTTCATACTGGGTGACACTCATGTCACCCTGTATGAGTTCAGCAAATTCTACACTTTTTTGCTCTCTATCAGTTTCTGGGAAATATTGTTCAAAGAATAGGGCTTCAAACTCTACCCAGGTCATCGAAGTGACATCGTGAGTTTCTCTGATGTTATCCCACCAGAGATCAGCCTCACCTTTGAGCATGAACGTAGCGATTCTTACCCAATGTTCTTCGGCAGCTCCTATTGTAATAAGCTTCTTACGGATTCCCATGAACCATCTTTCTGCATCCAGTGGTTCTTCCGTTCCAGCAAATTCAGTAGGATTTAATCTCTGAAATTCTTTCAGAATTGAGGTTGGTCGGTCTTCGGGTACAACTGCGGCCGGAGGAGTTGGTTGATTTTGCCTTTGCATATTTGCTGCCATTCCATGTAGGATACCTACAACTTGCTCGAGTTGTTCCTCGACACGTTGTGTACGGTTTCTTAGTTCTTCATTTTCTGGTTGTGGTTGTTGAGATGTTTCTCCTTCCATCTCTATTGGTGCATCGTAAAGTTCTTCAACGTTTCTCCTTGAATTTCCTCGTGCCATTCTTCAATACACAATTAATTACCTATTAGGTTTTTCTATAAAAAAATTCCTAATTATAACTATATACATACAATAGATTAATAATAAAGCTTTTAGTTATTAATTTCCCATCCCAACTATACTTGCAACAAGATTCACTCTTCATAGCTACTGAACTTTGCCTATTTTCTAATATTAAAAAAAAAAAAAAACAAGCTCATAAATCATTTAGGTAAAAAAAAATTGAGAAGGAATTATGAAAAATTTTAACTAAATATATATTTTTATGGAAAATTTAAAACTCACAAGCCCAAGAAATCAGGAACTTGTGCTCTGATACCAAGTTGTCACACCCCGATTTTCGGAACTCTAAAATCCAACCTGATTCAATGAGTCCGGAAGGCGAGGCGTGAAGAGTGTAAATGAAGTGTAATTTAAAGCAATGAATAAAATTGCTTACTTTCTCTTTTTAAAAGATAAACCAGTCAATTTTTGTCAACATTAATTACAATTTAGTAATCAAAGTAAATTTAAAAACAAAAATAAATTCTGTTGAAAATATTTTTCGTACTTAACTGTACATACTTCAGTAAAATGGTCATAGTTTCATAACCGTAAATCAGAATTGTATAAATAAAACCATTCTGGAAAATAGATTTAAAGTTCTACAACTTCAGTAGAAATAGACCGAGCCTAATTCGGATCATAAGATACTCAAAACTGGGCCTCAAGTTTAGTAACAGATTTATACACAATCTCAGAAAAATAACTTCGAATTTCTTATATTATCCAGAAATCATAAATTTTAAACTGAAATTACTTCCTAACCAGAAATCCAAATTACATGGATAATACCATTTTGGAAAGGAAAATTTGAGATCTTTATTTGTTGTAGAAATAGGCCTTTGTCAATTTTGAGCGAAACATACTGAAAAATGTGATTTTCTAAAACTGACGGTAACAATTATGAAAATTATAAGTGTAAAACATAATTACTTCAATTCAATGACATGAAAATTAAATGTAAATTAATACAATATTTGCTTAGTTCTAAATCCAATATAAAACTAAATAATTATAATATTACATATCATAATTCTCATAAATAACCCATAATCCCAAGTGATATAGTAGTAATTATTCTTCAAATACAATATATAAAACATACTAACTCAAGAGATCCAAGCTATCTCTTTGAACCGCACCTCCTAAAATCTTTCGCCCTCAACTTGATCTGTAGGGGGAAAAATATTGGGTGAGTAAAACTCAGTAGGTGCAAACTATCTAAAAATACTAGATTTGAAATATGCAAAAATTACCATATTAATGCATAAAAAGAGATTTCTTTTTAAATCTTTCAATAATTAACTATTAATTAATTATTTTAAGTCCATTACATCGGTGTCCACCGTCTCCTCAAGTCGGAACTCAACGGTACCTGCAGGTGTTATGGGGGTCTCCCATTACCGATACCATCTAGATTTGTTTTTAATCTAGATAACAAGTTATTATTAAACTTCCTTTAATTCATTTTTCTTATGAATAAAAACTCATCCCTTGCATTAAATAAATAATTGTAACCATGCAAGATAAATACATTTCATATGCAATTTCATAACAAAAACATAAAATTAGATTTTGTTTATAGTAGGGATCCCACCTACCTCAATTTGATGCCAAGATCTTATCACCTACTTGATTTATTACTTCCGGATGTGATGATCGATGATGTAAATCCTTGATTTCTCAATGATTTTGATGATAACACTAGTAACTATTATAGATTTAATGAGAGAGGATGTAGATGAAGAGGTATGTTATGGAAAGTAAGGAAAATATGTATATTGGGGAGAGTAATTAGAGGTGTAACAAGGGTGTAAACTTAAAATAAAAGAGGAAGTTTTGTGTTTTGAAGAAGGAAATGAAGGGGGTTTATATAGGAAAAATTTTGGATTTTATTTTTATTATTATTATTTTAATATTTAATTTTTTATCATAAAAAATATTTTTTTATTTTTCTTAGTGGGCTGCTACAGTATCCACCGGCTACTGTAGCGCAGCCCACTTTTTTTGATTAAAATAATATTTTTTATTATTTTAATTAATTAAATATATATATATATATATTTTTTAGAGATAACTCTCTTAATGCTTTTCATGCAATTACTATGTATATGAAAAATTTATTTCTCAAACCAATACACACCCAAATGGGTATAATACCATCTTAAATATGTTAGGTGTAAAATTTATACTATGGAATTTCTTGGGGTATTACATATTGACACTTGAGCAGTTAGAACTTCTAAATTGTGTAAAAGGTATATTTGAAATTTCTAATGTTGATTTTAGTTACTTCCAATCCTTTACATAATAATAATAATAATAATATATTACAAATGTGCATTAATAAATATATATAAGTATTAAGTGTGAGTTCTGGTAGTGTAATGAGATTATGGAATATGGAGTTGATTACTGAGTTTTTATGTTGATTTTACTTAGTTTCCAAGTATACCTTCAAACAACAACCTATATTACAGTATACATTTATGTACAAGTTTACTTTTTGTACATCATGATCCTTTAACTTTTACTCTTTTTATTTTACTTAAAACCTTTCTAGTTCATGTGCACTTACTTACCCTACAGGTTTCATTCTATTTTGAGATTTAAGTTCATTTAAATTATATTTTGGGGATTAGTTTTTTTTTTTCATTTCAATGTTGTAGGTACTCAAATGATCTAGTTGTTTGTATACCATCTACATTTGCTTTTGAACATGAATTCTATTACATTTTTGGTGAAGACGATTTATAGATACTATATTCTTTTGGCCTAGCTAATTGTTATAGGAGTCATGGTACATTAAAGAAAATTTTGATTGTGCTAATGGGTTAGTACTTAGTTTCATATCTAAAAATATGGTAACTTGAATCCATTAAAAATGTGTAGGTAGTTGGTTGTCAAAGAATATTGAGAACTCTTCTAATTAGTAGCTTTAATTGAATCTTGTTTGTTTTAACATTTTTGTTTTGACTTCTTAATCAAGCATCAATGGATAAAAGTTGGATGCAAAAGGGTAGGTGCAGCCGTGAGTACTTCCAAGGTTGCAAAGAATTCTTGGAATTTGCTTGGTTACATCGACCTCCTAACCTCGGTGATAATATTTATTGTCCATGTACAAGATGCAAAAATAGGGGGCCATTGCCAAAAAACAAAGTGAAAGAACACATATTGGAGTGGCGAATGTTAAGCACGTACACCCGTTGGACAAAACATGGGGAAAATGAAGAGGTAATTAATATTCGTGATGAGACCACTAATGTTATTGGTGGGGATGATATGCACACAATGTTGCACGATGTATTAAGCAACCCAAACTTTCATTGTAGAGATAATACTGAAGTTCCACATGAGCCTAATTCAGATGAACTTAATATGAATGAGCACATCCTAGATGAGCCAAATGAAGATGCACAATTTTTTTTTAAATTGTTGAAGGAAGCAGAGACGCCACTATACCTTGGTTGTACAAAAAGTTCGAAGTTTTCTTTTCTTGTACGGTTGCTACATGTGAAATGTATTAATGGATAGAGTAACAAATCTTTTGACATGTTGCTTCAGCTGTTAAACGATTCATTTCCCGATAGCAATATCCCTAAGAATCACTACGAAGTAAAGAAGCAATTGTAGGATCTTGGTATGGAATGCATAAAGATAGATGCTTGCCCAAATGATTGTATGCTATACTGGAAGGAAAAAGACCGAGACAAGGATAATTGTGACATATGTGGTGAATCTAGATGGATATCAAGTATATCTCAATCTACAGAAGAGGGAACAAATTTAGAACCAAAGAAAAAGAAAAAAGCTGCGAAGATTTTGAGATATTTTCCATTAAAACAGAGGCTACAAAGGTTATTTATGTGTTCAAAAACATCTAAGGACATGAGATGGCATGCTGAGGGTCGCACAAAGGATGGCGCTTTAAGGCATCCATCAGACTCAAAGGCATGGGAAACTTTGGATACAAAATATCCGATGTTTGGTTCAGAATCTCGTAATGTTAGACTTGGTTTTACAAGTGATGGCTTAAATACTTTCAGTACTATGAGCACTAGTCATAGTACATGGCCTATCTTTGTTGTTCCTTATAACTTGCCACCTTGGATGTGCATGAAGCAATCACATTTTATCATGTCATTGCTTATTCCGGGCCCTAGTGCTCCTGGAAATAATATCGACGTGTACTTGCAGCCGTTGATTGAAGAGTTAAAGGAGTTGTGGATTGATGGAATTGAGACATATGATGCTTATTCTAAACAAAATTTCCAGATGTATGCAACTCTCTTATGGAATATTAATGATTTTCCTGCATATGCTAACTTGTCAGGATGGAGCACCAAAGGCTATCTTGCTTGTCCTTGTTGCCACAAGTATACGAGTTCAGATAGATTGGAATATGGAAATAAGTGTTGTTATATGGGACATCGTAGATTCCTACCAAATGATCATAGGTTTCGGAAGAATAAGAGCTCTTTTAATGGTTGTGTTGAAATGGGAGTTGCTCCAAAACTGTTAACAGGAGATGATGTACTAGAGCAATTGAGTGGCTATAATCAAATTACTTTTGGGAAGGCAGAGTGTGATAAATCTGGGCAGAAAAGAAAATGGGATGATAACAAATTGCCTTCTAATTGGAAGAAGATCAGTATTTTCTTTGAACTCCCATATTGGAAAGATCTCCTTTTGCGGCATAATTTGGATGTTATGCACATTAAGAAGAACAATTGCGAGAGTTGGGTAGGGACATTGTTGAACATAGAGGGTAAAACAAAGGATACTTTGAAAGCTCGACAAGACATGGAGTCAATGTGTATACGTAAGTCACTTCATGCAATACCTAAAGGGGACAACAAATACTACCTTCCACCAGCTTGCTACACTATGTCTTTGACAGAGAAAAGGAAGTTTTGCCAATTTTTCCATGAGCTAAAGGTTCCAGATGGTTATTCATCAAACATATCACGTCGTGTTCCGGTCAAACAATGTAAGATTTTTGGCTTGAAGAGTCATGATTGGCATATTCTTATGCAACAACTACTTGCAGTTGCAGCAAGTGGGATCTTAAATAAGGAGGTGACTAAGGTTTTGGTTGACTTTTCTAGTTTTTATAAGCAGCTGTGTTCAAAGATGTTAAGAGTTAGAGATTTGGAGCAACTTGAACCACACATATCTTTAACATTGTCCAAAATGGAAATGATATTTCCCCTGACATTTTTTGATATTATGACACATTTGCCTATTCGTCTAGCTCATGAAGCTATATTGGCTGGACCAGTGCATTACCGGTGGATGTATCCAATCGAAAGGTTAGTATATAATTATATAATTATAATTTGTTATTTAAAGTTGCATTCTTATACATTTGTACTTTAATATATAATGTTCTTTATATGCAGGTACTTGTATACACTAAAAAGTATGTAAAGAATAAAAGTCGTCAATAGGGTTCCATTGCACAAGGTTACCTTGTCGATGAATGCTTGACGTTTTGCTCGAGATATTTGGATGTTGAGGTTGAGACAAGGTTTAACCGAGTAGGTCGAAACAGTGATGGTGATAATGCAACATCACTTGGGAAGTTGCCTATTTTCTCAGGAACTGGTCGTGTTTTAGGGAAACAAGTAAGCTTTCGTAATCTTACCAACGAAGAGTGGGAACAAGCTCGTTTATATGTGTTAAGCAACTGTGATGAAGTAATACCATTTATTGAGTAAGACTCACGTCTCAACAATCTTACATACAATTAATGAGATAATTTTGTGTTATTATTGATTTTAGTAAAATGCTTCATTATACAGGAAACACAAACAAACTATTAGGGATGCTCATGGGGCGCGTATAAGAGCTATGGATTTGGAGCGCATTAATAATGAAAAGTTTAGTGGGTGGTTTGAACGTTATGTAAGTGCTAGGTATTATACTAGTTTTCTTTTATTAATTTTGATTAAGTAGTACATGTTGATTTACTAATTTTATTTGTTAATCTTTATAGGTTTGTAAAAGAAAAAAAGAGGGTGAGGTTGTTAACGAGCAACTCGATATTTTGTCATTCGGTCCGAGACGAGCAGTTTGTTGTTATAAGTGGTATGTTGTTAATGGATTTAGATTTCACACAAAAGATCAGGAGAGAATGAGGAGAACTCAAAATAGTGGAGTTTTTGTAAATGCAGAGACTTCGAGCATTGCAAGTGCAAGAGACACGAATCCCGTGACAAGAAGTGTCGGTTATTATGGTGTATTGGATGATATTGTGGAGTTACAATACCATGGTGGCAATCAAATTGTTTTATTCAAATGCCACTGGTGGGATGTCATGACCCGTTTAGGAATAAAGCGAGATGAGTATGGGTTTACGTCATTGAATTTCACAAAAACCATTGCGTTAAATGAACCTTTCATTCTTGCAACTCAAGCTCAACAAGTTTTCTATGTCCAAGACAATCTAGACAAGGATTGGCATGTTGTACTAAAGATGCAACCAAGAGACTTATATGATATGGGGTTAGAAGTTGAACCGATTCAAGAAGATTCATCATGTACTCACGAAGATGTAACTAATATGGTTGAAAGCATACAAGTTATGGAGAATTGGACTAGGGATGAAATTGAGGGAGTAGAAGTTGATGGAAATACTGTTGAACAAGATCAAACCGCTGACGATGATGATCGCGATCAAGAATTCATTGATGATAGTGATTGTGATCAAGATTTCATTGATGACTATGATGAAGATGAAATTATTTAGCATAAAATTTGTGAATGCCCATCATTGTGAAAATGAATTATTATATTTTGCTCTTTAAAATTATAAAAATAGCATGTCATTTTCCTATTCCATCTTACATTCTCCTGATTAACATAGCAATAGGATCAAAGAGTTTATTATTGATTGAGTTTATGAAAAAATATTATTGATTACTTACTAATGCATTTTCTATCTTATTGTTACTAAATATTCATAAGTTTACTGATTGATTTACATAGATAGCAGGGCTGGATCTGAGATTTTGAGGGCCCAAGGCGAATTCCTGAAAACGGGGCCCTATATACTAGTATTGAAACGAAAGTAACTACCTAATTTTTTTTTATTAAATTACGATAATATAACACATTGCAATAGGATCAACCACAATTAAGTTCTTCTACAATATTCAGATCAAAACCGATGCATACTATTATTCCTTAAATACTCTCATAACAATGACGAACTACCCAAGAAAGTAGAGAAAATATAATAACTTAAAGATTATTCATTTTGCATTTATAGCTGCACAATGACCAATTAAACTTGCATAATTGAGAATCACTTACCACAGGTCCTCATTGGTTCAGATTCTAATGAATGTGTGTTCTACTTAATCAATCCTTATTAAGAATTTAAGTTTCTTAAATTGGTGTTATAAAAAATTATAGAGATGACATAATTTTATCGAATATGACATAGAGAGGGTTTTTAGCTTTCTAGTATTCGGGTTCTTTTATTATCAAAGAGAACACGCTTTGGTAAAAGATGAAAAAAATGGTAGTTTTAGTAAGTTGTTTGGTAGGGTGGTTTTTTTTTAATTAGGGGTATTTTAACTTATAAAGTAACTTTTAAAGGTATTACTAAAGAGTCTGGTTCCATAGACATAGTTATATAGACATCGTTATTCATAGCATCTTTGTGGGGTCCATATGAAGATGACCTAAGAGCTGATTTTTTATAGGGATATTCTTCTCACCATGTAAATCATTATCACCAAATATCTTATCATTTTAAAATTACACTGATTGAAAAAATATATGGCTTATAAAATCACCCTATTTTTTTATGGGGTTAAATTTTTTAAAATGATATGAATTTTGGTGAGAATGATCTAAATAATTAGTAGAATATTTCTACACAAAATCATGTTCAAGAGGGCCCCACAAGGATCTTGTAAACATAATGTCTGTATAACAATGTCCACGGAACCAGACTCATTGCTAAAAGTGTAGTTTCTCAAAATTAGCAACCGAGAAATCGGTCTATAGGTATATATATATATAATTTTTTATGGTAGAATATATATAACTATATAAGGTACATAGAAATTCGGGGGCCCTCAAAATTTGGGGGCCCTAGGCGACCGCCTTCACTGCCTTCCCTCAGATCCGGCTCTGATAGATAGGATGGTTCGTCGAAATAGTAGTGATGAGCAGGTTCAACATTCCAGTTCTTCTACTGCTGGTAAGATAACTTAAGCATTTTAATTTAGTTTATACTTAATTAATTGATTGGTCATTATTATATTTTTGTATTTCTATACAGCTTCTATTTCCCAACCTCGACGGGTTCGAGGTCCTACTACCCTCCCTAAGTTGATGGGAAAGCAATCAGGTAATCAAAAAGAGCCATTGGAATGGGATGATATAGGTCGTCCTGTTGGGGTCAATCAAGTAAAATTTTCAGATAACATTAGAGTGCTACTAACAACGGATCATCGGTTTGATTGGACAAAGCATTGGCAGAACATATCAGAAGAGGATAAGGATTTGTTATGGATCAACCTTATGGTAATCTTTTTAACATATTTAAAAAAACCTATTAGTTTTCTAGTTTTTATTATCTTTCTAAAAAAATCATGTTATTATCTTTAGGTACTTTAGTTGAAGTCTTGATTTCATTATTTTTACATACTAGAAAATTTGGGACTTGGAAGAAGAACGAAAAGATTTTACTTTGAATGAAATCGCCTCTAGCATATTCAGGAATAAGAAGTCTGTATGGAAAAGGGAAGGGTATAACCGATACAGGACAGATGAGGAACGTCTAGCAAATCGACCCAAGCTTTTATCTGACGATGAGTGGGTTAAACTTGTGAATTTTTGGAATTCTCCAACTCAGCAAGTACGTTCAAGTGTTCAAAATTTTCATTCTTTATCTTCATGTCTTAATAAAAAATTATTTACCTTCATTAAATGCATGTAGACAATATCTGCACGTAATACAACCAACCGAAGCAAACAAAAAGTCAAGCACACAGCAGGTAGAAAAAGTTTTGCACGATGCAAAGATGATATGGTATGTATATATGTTCTATATAATTGATTGTTTATTCTTATATTAGTTTAATATGTACTAACAGTACTTAATTGTGTTTGGACAGACCAAAGAGGACGGGACTCCCCCATCTCAAGGTGATTTCTTCATCAAAACCCACACAAATAAAGAAATAAATTATGCTCTTGACGAAGTTTCAAGAACTTACATCGTACGTAGTATATTATTAATTTATAATTATTTTAAACTTTTAAGATATATTCTACTCATTGGTAATTAATTACATATTTTGCTCTTAATGTAGGAGCAAATGAGAGAAAAAGCTGGACAAGATGAAGATAGAAATCAATTGCCCATTCCTGATGAGATTTATAGGGATGTGATGCCAAATGAACGACATGGACGTGTTAGGGGGGAGGGTCAAGGTGTGAACCCAGCTACATTTTTAAGATCCCAAACATCTTCTAGTACTTCTACTCAAATCAAGGACCTAGAGGAACAAGTATCTGATTTGAAGAGGAAGCTAGAAGAAAAAGAAGTGGAAATGGAGAAACGAATAAAAGAAAGAGATGAGGAGAATGAGAAGCGTATAAAAGCCTGGAATGAGGAGATTGAGCGGCAAAATGAGGAGCGCGATAGGCGAATGATGGAGAGGGTAAAACAGATGATTGGTATCCAGCATCAACCTCTTTAGATAACATATACAGTAAGTAATTATTTAATTATTTTTATTACTATATAAAAGAATTAGATAGTTTAGTTTATCAAACTTAATTAATCTAGAAAAGAATAGTGTAAATCACTCTTAAACTGAACTTATCTATAATCATCTTGTTGGATATAATCTATTTGCCTACTCCTATTTTATTCATCACTGGCAAATTGAACTTATCTTTAAAAATAATTTTCATTAAAATTGAAAAGAGGTATGAGTTACAATGTTGTTGTTTGATGGAGATCAATATAGTCCTTACTCATCATCTTTGCTTGAATACTATTCTTTGTTATGTCATTCTACATAAATTAACAGTTATTTTATTTATGAATGGAATGAATAGTGTTTAATTGCATGTGATGTTAATTATATTATTTTTAATGTGTCCTAAAAGGAAAGTTCAATGGAATTAATGCCCTGTTTATGCTTTTGTTTGAAAGCAAAGGAATGGTCTTTTGTCAAGATCTATATGTTCATTAGTTATCATCTTTGTTTCAATGCTTATGTCATTCTCCACTAGCTAATAGTTGTTTTTATTCCATGAATGGAATGAATAGTGTTTAATTGCATGAGATGTTAATTATGTCATTTTTTCTTCTGTTCTAAAAGGAAAAGTTTAATGGACTAAATACACTGTTTATGCTTTTGTTTGAAAGCAATGGAATGGTCTATTGTGAAAATCAATATGTTCATTAGCTATCATCTTTGTTTCAATTCTTATGTCATTCTCCACTACTAATAGTTTTATTTTATGAGTGGAATGAATGATGTTTAATTGTAGGTGTTGTTAATTAAGTCATTTTGATTGTGTTCTAAAAGGAAAAAGTTCAATAGAATGAAATGAATGAATTATATTAAAATTGGTGTGTAGTTAAGTCACTTTTTTTTGTATCTTTCAATGAAGTATTGAATGGAATGAATGCATTAAGAGCTGAAACCAAAAAAATAAGAAAAAGAGAAATAAGGTAATTATGTATAGTTAACTCATTTTTTTGTCTGATCTTTTGTTTTGCAGAATGAGCATAGTTGAGGAATGTTGAAGTGAAGTTTCTTACTACTTTTGCTTTTTGAAACAAAACACTAGAAGACTTAATGTGGTTACAAGATATTTACATTTTTTTGGACATGTGTAAGAAAGACCATAGTTGAGGAATACTAGAATAGTCTTAATATTTGTTTTTTAAAAACTAAACATTGAAAGACTGAATATGTGATTAGAGATCTTCATCTATTTTGGATGTGGTTAGTTAAAGATGTTTTTGTAAAGTAATGTTAAATTTGTGAAGTTACAATCTTATAATATTGCATTGCATTCGATTGATTTAACAGGGACAAAAAACAGGTACAAGAAGCAGTACATTCCATTGAAAAGAAACTGACTAGAATGAATAGGGAAAAAAAATTAGTTTTTTGCAGCGGCCAACAGGACTGTTGCAATAATAATTAACTGCGAAAACGTTTTTGCAGCGGCTGAAACTTTGTTGCAAATTGAGGTTTTTGCGGCGGCACTCTTTGTCACAAATTTTTTTTAAAATAAATATAATAAATTTAAAATCTTTTGCCTCAACCATTAGCGTCAACAAAAACCGTCGCAAAAGGGCAGTTTTTATTGGGGCGGTGGTTTGGCCGCTACAATAATCTTCTTGTGACGGAATATTTTTCGTCGGTTGCCGCAAAAACGTGGCCGCTGCAAAAACCCTTTTGCAGCGGATTTAAAGGCTTTTTGCGACGACATTGGCTGCTGTAATAGACCTTTTTTCTTGTAGTGATTTAATGACAAATACTACCTATAGATTGAATGTAGATTTTAGCCTCTAAGCTGATTCGCTCTCAAGGAAAAATCTCAAATTCACGAGAAGATCAAGTAGGGGTGTAAAAAATACCCGACAACCCGATACCCAGCCCATTCGGCCCAAGTCCGACTCAGCCCATGGGCGCTCGAAGCCCTTCTTGGGCTGGCCCTGCCAGGCCCATTTAATTTGATGGGCAGGCTTAGGATTCAGCTCACTACCCGATACCCATTCCGGCTGGCCCAACTCTCTCTCTCAAAGATCTATTCCTTCTCATCTCTTTCCCCTATTCTATCTCTCTCTCTCTCTCTCTCTCTCTCTCTCTCTCTCTCTCTTTCTCTCTTTCCTCTTCTTTCTCTTTCTTTTTTTTAAAGGACATATATATCCCTACTCCTCTATATTTTTATCCCTTTCTTTTATCTCTCCTCTTTTTCTCTCTTTTTTTTTCACATAACTGTTTTCTCTCTCTTTATCCCTCTTTTCTCTTTTTCTTTCTTCTTTCCCATCTCTTCTCTATTTTGGGGTTTTGGTGGTTTCAAGGGTATTTGAGGGAGGATGGTTTTGGGGTTAAGGTGCTTTTTTAGGGTGGTTTTTGAGGGTGGAATGAGAGAGGTGGGGTGGTTTTGGAGTTTTTTTATTTATCTTTTACTCTTTTTTTATATTACCAAGGCTAAAAAATTATTATGGCCCGAGGTCCGACCGTTTGATCTCAGCCCAGCTCGAAAAAATATCGGGCTCGGGCGAGCCATGGGCCTTAAATTGTTACAAAATGCTTGGCCCCGACTCAATGGGCTTTGTCGAACATGAATTTTATCATCCTGCCTGGCTCGGCCCGGCCCATGATAGGCCCGTGGGCACCCGATCCAACCTGATTTACACCCCTAATTGATCAATGCACCAGAAGATTAAGCATGAGAAGAAAGGTAGTACATTTGCCATAAACTGTACAAACTTCGTGCACGCGTACGTTGCACTTATTATTTTTTATGTTGGATTTGTTCTTTAATTATAGTTATTTATTAATGGCAATGTTGCTCATTTAATGCTGTAGTGGAGTTATTTAATGCTGTAGTGGAGTTATTTAATGCTAGAATTTTATTTAGTACCAACTATATCCTTTGTTTGATAAATAATTTTCAACTTTATATATACAATTTGGTAATAGAAAAACATACATAATGATATTTTAAAAAAATTTGGCAAAATAAGCTTCTTATTTGCATTATATAATAATAATATTAGAGAGCGGTTATTGCACCTCTGCTAAGGGAGCCCAATCGAAGCCTCTCCATCTAGTCCGTTCATTATCTTTAAATTAACGGTTAGATTTTGCGATCACATGGCATGGAAGAGAAATTGAAGTCAGCTCACTTTCAATTTATCGGCTTTAAAAAGCCAGATATCATATCGTACTTTACACTGTCGAAATCACAAAATTATGACACGTGTCTTCTGATGTGACGATTCACTAGACTTCCCTCTTTTCAAAAAAATACTAATAAAGCTTTTTAGCCCATCCATCTTACAGAACAAATGTAGATACTTATTTAGCAGGGTAGGACCCACTACTTTTCCCTCCTAAAAGTAAGCAGTGGGACCCACCATGCCACATAAGCATCTTGCATTTGTAATATGGTCGGGCCCAACAGCAGCGCTGTTTCTCTCTTTTCTGATCAGCCACTTTCTCTGTCGTCGTCGTCGACGTCTCCGTTGCCGCTGCTCCACCTGCAACTCCGATTTCAAATGGATCGAAGAACATTTACAAAATGGGATTATTATTATATTGGTTGGTCACAAAATGGGATTATTGAAGTTCCAATCAGGAATAAAGCCATTAATGATATCGTTCTCGTTTAAGGTTGCACAATTTTTTTCTGTATCAGTAAAATCTTCTAAACACTTTATTTGTGTAGGTGATCGTGTTTCTACTTTATGGAGATTTTGTTTTTACGTGCTAGAGATTAAGATGACAATGAGTTGCAAAGATTTATAACAAACATAAAAATTTCTAAAAACAATATTGAGAAACAACTCTAAACGGCTATTGATTTTGTATTACAAGGTCTTCATTTCAAGAGTTTGAGAGATCGATCCTTCGATTTGTGATGAGAATCTTCTGTATGTGACTATTAGAGTTGAATTGATGGATCTTGTGATCGAGAATCTTTTGTAACAAGTGTTTATTCCATCTTTATTTTGTCAAAAATGGTGATGGAATCAAAATTTTTGAAGTTGTAATTTAGGTATTTTGTACTCAATTAGAATGGATTCCATTGAAAACTTCCTGGGGAGCCACCGTCTTCACCATCTCCTCCTTTCTCCTATTTCTCTCTTTAACTCTTGTCTGCAACTACGCTCTAGATCCATTATTTTCTCTGGAAACCGCGTCAGTTGAATTGTTACTTTTAGCAGAGCTTTTCGTACTTGACTTGAGATGGGATGAATTTCTCGCCACATCACCAGTCATTCCGACCGTTTAATAAAGACAAACGAATGGACCAGATGGAGGGGCCTTGATTGGGCTCCCTAAGGAGGGTGCAATAACCGCTCTCATATTATTATAGTATTATTATTTTATTTTTATTTTTAAGTAAAAACTAGAACCAGACTTTATTATCATAGTATTGTTATAATTTCTGGGTACACAGAATATATATTAGAGAAGTGGGAAGAGGATATTACTTATTCACTCTTTTATAACATATATACTCATCGTACAATATATATCACACATTTTTCTTATCGTACAAACTTAGTTTCTGTTACTTCTATCTATCTCAACATAACAAGAACCATTACATATATATAGATATGAAAAGGAGAAGGGAGAATGCATGCGTGGGGATGCATGCCCTACACGCATGTACTGTGGTGGCAAGAAATGCCATCTTACAGCCATAACTCGAATGGTGGGACAGCCATATGCTGCCACCTATATAACATTCCCCCTTGGATGTCCACCATTCTAAGATAATTGCCTCGTTAAAAACCTTGCCAGGAAAACCCAGAGGGACAAAACCTGAGCTAACGAAAAGAGTACAAAGACCTAGAAGAGTGCTGGACTCGCATAAGCTGCCTCATTAAAAACTCTGACAAGGAAAACCCAGAGGGACAAAACCTTGACAAAGGAAAAAGAGTATAGCGCGATAAGGTCCAGTCAGACAAAAGCAGGCATCGGAATACTCCCCCTGATTGAGTAGGCACTCAAATCAGTTCGCTTGATGATACATCCGTCTCATGCCAATACCAAACACCAGTTTTCTAAACATCGCCGTAGGCAGAGACTTGGTGAATAAATCAGTAAAATTCTCACAGGATTGTATCTGTTGAATATCAATCTCACAGTTCTTCTGGAGATGGTGAGAATAAAATAGCTTCGGCGAAATATGCTTGGTTCTATCACCTTTGATGTAGCCTTCTCTGACTTGTGATATGCAAGCGGCATTGCTTCAAAAATAACTGTTGGAACATCTGTGATAGAGGGTATGCCCAATCAGTGATCGTAGCCATACACATTCTCGGCTGGATTCATGCAATGCAATAATCTCCGAATGATTCGAAGAAGTGGCTGGAATACTTTGCTTGCTGGATCGCCAAGAGAATGCAGTACCACCACTCGTAAAAACATAACCAGATTGGGAGATAGCTTTGTGGGGATCTGAGAGATATTCGGCATCAGTGTATCTCATTATCTGAGAGCCATTTGATGGGTTTCTCAGATAGAATAATCCCATGTCTGTAGTCCCACGGAGATAACGGATAATCTGCTTGACACCTGTCCAGTGTCTCCTTGTCGGGGCAGAACTGAATCTGGCTAACAGATTTACAGCAAATGCAATGTCTGGTCTGGTACATTGGGCCAAGTATATTAATGCGCCGATTGCACTCAAATATGGTACCTCAGGACCAAGTAGTGCTTCATCTTCTTCCTTTGGTCGGAATGGGTGTTTCTCAATATCAAGAGATCTAACAACCATAGGAGTACTCAATGGATGTACTTTGTCCATGTTAAAACGCTTCAGGATCTTCTCAGTATACGCCGTTTGATGGACTAAAACTACACTTAAGTTATGCTCGATCTGCAAGTCGAGACAAAATTTCGTTTTTCCGAGATCTTTCATCTCGAATTCCTTCTTCAGGTATTCAGCAGCATCACGGAGCTCTTCAGGAGTCCCGATTAAGTTGATATCATCGACATACACAACGATGATAGTAAATCCAGATTCTGACTTCTTTATAAAAACACAGGGGCAAATGGGATCGTTTGTATATCCTTCCTTTATCAGGTATCCACTAAGGCGATTATACCACATCCGATTGTTTTAATCCGTACAAAGCTCTTTTGAGCTGAAGTGAATATAAATGGCGTGGTCTTCCCTCAGGTAAAAATAACCCTTCCGGGACTCGCATATAAATATCTATATCTAACTTCCCGTACAGATACGCAGTGACCACATCCATTAGATGCATGTCGATTCTTTCTAAGACTACCAGACTGATCAGATATCTGAAAGTAATTGCATCCATAATAGGAGAATATGTATCTTCATAATCAATCCCAGGTTTCTGTGAAAAACCTTGTGCCACGAGTCGCGCCTTATAGCGAACGACCTCGTTTTTCTCATTGCGTTTTCTTGCAAAGACCCATTTGTTTCCCATCGGGTTCACATTTGCGGGTGTTGGTACAACCGGTCCAAACACCTCACGCTTTGCAAGAGAAGCCAACTCTGCTTGGATAGCTTCTCTCCATTTTGCCCAATCAATTCTATGTCGACATTCCTCTATAGAACGTGGCTCAATATCATCGTTCTCTGTGACGATGTCAGTAGCTACTGAAAAGGAAAAAATATCGTCGACAATTATTTCATTGTGATTCCACATTTCTCCGGTACATGTATAATTTATAGAGATTTCCTCATTTCCTTCTCCTGGGGATTGTACCGGTCCCTCTCCTTGGGATTTGCCTTCTTCAAGAGGCATATCATTAGAGAATGTGGATCGTTCAATGATACTCTCTCCGGGAGTATTTACATTTATTGATTGGCATTTCCTCTTCCTGGGAACAGAATCTTTCGAACCAAGGGGTCGCCCACGCTTTTGGCGTGCATTATACTACTCATTTGCTGCAAGTTGTCCTACTGGGGTCACATGCCCTCTCGGGACATCAGCTCTTACAGCATGTCTCTCCGGGACATCAAGTTTAGCTGGAGCATTTGTAGCAGGTATATATGACTTGGTAACTTTAGCTGCGTCATTAAATGCATCAAGCATTTCATTGGCAATTTCCTGAAGATAAATAATCTTCCGCACCTCAATGTCACAGGCATTGGTACGTGGATCAAGATGAAACATAGATGGTGTGATCCAGGAAATCACATGTCGTTCTTCTGACGACGAATCACACCGTTCTACTGACGACGGATTGTCTCCCCTAATGACGGGAAGACTGTCTCATCAAAATGACAGTCCGCAAAACGGGCGGTAAAAATATCACATGTCATTGGCTCAAGATAACGAATAATAGAAGGTGAATCAAAGCCAACATATATTCCTAGACGGCGCTGAGGACTACGTCGCGTAGGGGCAATAGGAACTTGCACAGCACAACCAAATACACGCAAGTGTGAAATGTTTGGTTGGTGACCCATAACAAGCTGCATAGGGGAATACAAATGATATGTAGTCGGATGAATCCGAACCAATGCAGCTGCATGTAAAATGGCATGTCCCCAGGCTGCAACTGGTAGCTTAGTGCTCATAAGCATAGGCCAAGCAATTAGCTGAAGACGCTTCACAAATTATTCTGCTAGACCATTTTGTGTATGAACGTAAGCAACAAGATGCTCTACGTCGATGCCAACTGCTTGGCAATAAGCGTCAAAAGCTCGAGATGTAAACTCGGCAGCTCCATCAAGACGGATAGACTTGATGGGGAATTCAGGGAAATGTGCACGTAATCGTATAATCTGAGCGAGCAAACGTGCAAAGGCAACATTGCGAGTGGATAATAGGCAAACATGCGACCACCTCGCAGAAGCATCCACCAAGACCATAAAATATCGGAATGGTCCACATTGGGGATGGATAGGCCCACAAATATCTCCCTGAATTCGTTGCAGAAAAGCTGGGGATTCAACAACGACCTTGGTTAAAGATGGTTTAAGCACCAATTTACCCAGGGAACACGCTGCACAAGCATAATCTTTGGACATCAGAATCTTCCTGTTCTGTAATGAATGTCCCTGCGTGTTTTGAATTATTCTACTCATCATGGTAGAACCTGGGTGACCAAGTCGGTCATGCCAAAGCATAAACGCTTTCGGGTCATTGAACTTCTGGTTCAAGACGGCATAAGATTCAACCCTTCTTATTATCGTATGATACAAACCAGAGGAGAGAGCTGGGAGCTTCTCTAATATACGCTTCTGGTGTGAGACAGTGGAGGTAATACACAAGTATTCCATATCATGCTCATTCACTGTCTCAAGGTGGTATCCATTACGACGTATGTCTTTAAAGCTCAACAGATCTCTCCTGGATCTGGAGGAATACAAAGCATCGTCAATATCAAGTATTGTACCACCCGGGAGCATAATACTAGCTCTACCAGAGCCCTCAATCAGACTGGTCGTACCAGTGATAGTAGTCACGCAAGCCTTGTACATACTCAAGCTCGTGAAAAATTTACTATCACGGAGGATTGTATGGGTCGTAGCACTGTCTGCTAGACAAACATCCTCGCCATATTGTCTTTGTTTGGATATGTCTCTGCTTGGAACAATATCTCGGGATATGCCTCTGCTTGGGTCCATATCCTTTAAAAATAAAGCAAGAATAAGTGTATACACAAAACACTTATATTATATATGAACAAAAGTATAACAGAAAAATAGTACAAGAAAAGTAGTACAATTGGTATGAACAAACTCATTCTCCAATTGTATGGCAAAACTCTAATTGGTGTGAACATGCTCACCCCCCAATTAGTTTGCTTACATCTTCTCCTTCTAGATCGAGAAACATATCGGACAACTCCAGGTGGGTATCATCAGTGGGAACACCATTACAAATATAATTTGTCTCGGCACCAGTTTTGGCTAATACAAATCGACTAGGTGCTCGGCCGTTTAACAATTACGCGCCAGGTGTCCTTTCATGCCACAACGATAGCAGGTTACATCTCTAGGGGGTTTATTCCAACCTCTCCCTTTTTCTTGCTTCGTTTCGCCTCTATCCCTCTCCTGGGGATTAGCGTTATCCCTCTTCTGGAGATTTTGTGTAGCATGATTTGGATTATTCCACTTCCCAGAATTATTCCGTCGGTAGCGTCTACCGCGCCTACCTTTATAACCAGGTCGTCCACGTCCCTGTCCTGAAGCAGTCGCTGCAGAAGCTTCAGGTACAGACGTAGAACCAGTGGGACGAGCCTCGTGGTTCAATAACAACAATTCATTATTTTTCTCGGCAACTAGAAGGCAGGAGATCAATTCAGAATATTTTTGAAACCTGCGCTCTTTATATTGCTGCTGTAACAGCACATTAGAGGCGTGGAAAGTGCTGAAGGTTTTCTCCAGCAGCTGCGCATCAGTAACAGTATCACCACACAGTCTCAGCTGCGAGGTTATTCTGAATAAAGCCGAATTATATTCTGTTACTGATTTGAAGTCCTACAACCGCAGGTTCCTCCAATCATTCAAAGCACCAGGATGTATGACCATCGACAAGTGGCCAAATCTATCCTTTAAACAGTTCCAGAGGACTAATGGATCTTTCACCGTCAAATATTCAGATTTGGTGCCGAATGAAAATAGTGGTGCCGAATGAAAATAGTGGCAGCAGCAGCACGACTCTCTGTGGTCGGTCGATTACCTTCCCGGATAGTATCTCCGAGTTGCTTAGACGCGAGATGGAGTTCCATATCCATGACCCAGGTAAGATAGTTATTTCCAGTGATATCTAAAGTAACAAACTCAAGCTTCGTTAGATTCGACATTGAAAATAAGACAACACAAGTATACCTTTCTGATTTTGTGAGATGCCCAGAAGCTTCGGGTTGATCACAAAAGGTCGAGGTCTCGATCTGGAGAGTGGTAGAGACTCGTGCTGATAACGTGTTATAATTTCTGGGTACACAGAATATATATCGAGAGAAGTGGAAAGAGCATATTACTTATTCACTCTTTTATAACATACATACTCATTGTACAATATATATCACACATTTTTCTTATCGTACAAACTTAGTTTCTGTTATTTCTATCTATCTCAACATAACAAGAACCATTACATATATATAGATATGAAAAGGAGAAGGGGGAATGCATGCGTGGGGATGCATGCCCTACAAGCATGTACTGTGGTGGCAAGAAATGCCATCTTACAGCCATAACTCGAATGGTGGGACAGCCATATGCTGCCACCTATATAACAAGTATTATATAGTAGTACAAGTATTTGCATTTTATGTTAGTATAAATATATATTGGGATTGATAAATAACCTGGTATACAACTGAAAAAAAAAAAACCTCTAAGCAGTAGCCACTTAGGGTATAATTACAGCAATACCCACACGTCTTCAGGAATTAACTATACATGACATTGAATTATTCTAAGCAGCACTTATTACATAAAATGACAACTTAAGCAACCAACCAACCCCTCATCCTAACACTTTGACAAAATGTGGGGCCCACAGTAACTTATGACTCATCACCTCAGCATTTATTAGGCACAAACCCAACAACAGACTTAGCAAGATTGAAACCGACACGTGTCCCTTGCTGTTGCAAATTACCGATTATCGACAACGACGATCTCGTAGGCGCAAAAGCAAAACAAAACGTCTTCTTAGAATCAACCGGTACCAAGTAATTCTTAGCCGGTAACACCAACGATTTCCCGCCAGGAAATAGAAAAGCAATGGTCGGAACAGTGACACTTGTCTTTGTTGATAGATCATAACAAGTGTCAAATAACGCAAATCCATTAGTAGACGGTAAGTTTTTGGTCCCCTTAACAAACGCGTCTCGTAGCGCATTATACGCCTCAGTACGTAACCGAGTCACAGCCGTTCCCGAGTCAATAATGATTCCACCGATTCCACTCTGGTCTACCTCGAAGACTGACGGTGAAATATTCAACGTTTCACCACCCACGCTAATCCCCGTTAACCCCACGTAGTAAAAAGTGTCAATCTGAGGGTTACGAGTTAACGGAGCAGTAACGGCGTCAGCTAGTTCGGTTTCTGAGCCGCCGAATGTTAGAGTTGAAGCCGAGCTAGAATCTCGATCGACTAGACAGTATGAAAAGGACGACGCTTTTACCTGAGTTGGGAACGAGAGTGAGCCGCCGCCGAGAGCGAGTAAGCCAGCTGAGCCGACAAATAAACCCTCGTTATCGTGGCCACATCCCAGAGAGATGTTATCAATGGAGGTTTTTGAGTTGCCGAAAGTTAGGGTTTCGCTGACGAACTCACCGACAGTGTAAGAACCGTCGCCGTAAGAGACTTGATAAAGACAGGATCCGTTACGACACGCCGAAATATCGAGGGATTTGCATTGTTGCGCTTCGCATGAGAGAGGTGAATAAGACGAAGAAGAAGACGGTTCAAATATCGGATCGGATTGTTGGTAACAGTCCGTACAGGGTGCGCATTGTATCCAGGTGACGTCACTACCTGTATCTAGAACCATGTACAGAGGTTTAGGAGGACGACCGATTCCGACTCGGGAGAAGTACTCACCGCTTCCTTGACTCAATCCGGAGACGATCGGACCTTCAATATCTTCAGCTTTCGATTCGATTTCTGTATCATCTAGCAGTGGTTTAAGATCGGATTTTTTGATGCCATTGATGGCGAGATCTAGTTTTGTGTTGAGTGATTTGACTCGAGCTGAGTCACGTTTGAGCCGGTCTAGGGTTAGGGTTTTGTAATCTTTGTGAGTTGATTTATGAAGAGAATCTCGAGAATGTAATTCTAGAGAGAAGGATGAAGAAATTTCAGAGGAGATTGATGAAATGCTCTGTTCTTGTTGCTGTTGTTGAAGGATTTCAGAAGTATCAAAAGAGAGAATATCAACAGTTTTCTGAACTGAAGCAGACACATCAAGAACTGAAGTTTTAGGAATTTCTATTAAACTTCGAGAGAACACAAAAGAAACGAAGAAGGTGAAAAATAAGCAAAGGCGAAACCCTAATTTCGCCATTGTTGATACAGAGAAATAAAGAGATAGAGAGAGAGAGAAAGAGAGAGGGAGACAAATGGGAGTGGAGAGTGTTATTACTTGGGGTTTGGCTTTATTGAAGTTTAGAGAGAGAAAGCATTTAATTTAGTTCTAGAGAGAGAGAGAGAGAGAGAGGAGGGACAGTGGTGGTGGACTATAGTCTATAGGGGTCACGTAAATCTTGTTAGAAAGAAAACAAAAATACTAAGCGAGGAAAGGGAGTTGAACCTAACTAGGGGTGGAAATTTGAAAAGTATCACGGTTGGATTTCCTAATTCAGTAACCTAGTACGATTAGATACTGTTTTTTTTTAGGGTTTTTAGGGTTCACTTTTTGTGTGAATTTGAAATTTTTGACTTGTATAATAATGAACTCACTCAAAACGCATGCGTGTCTTTATCTGTGTTATGATCGACACCTACGTACATACTCAGCCTTATCAAATCACCAACACATGCATTCCACACGTAATGTATTCTTTTGTATGTACGTAGGTCATATTTAGATGATGAAGAATGCAATTCTATTTGAGTGTTTGGTTGCTTTTTTGAACTTAGAATCATATTCTTTAAAATCTTATTTTTTTTAGAAATGTGATTTTTACAAATATTATAAAAAAAATAGCAAACCCAAAAGTGGTGGGTTTGTAATTCTTCCTCTCTAGAAATCACATTCTTGAAAATGTAATTCTCATTCCCGCCATCCACCATAGAGTAAATATTTTTAAAATATTCACGGTAATTTGGCAATTTAAAAAGAGAGCGGTTCTGATGACATCGTTATATTAGTATCACATGAAAGTGTTTAAAATGTGCCAATTTACATTTTTTTTTCTCCGTTAAATATTAGTTCATGATAGCAAATATCTTATGCTGCTATTCAAAAATTGTAAAATCATGTTTGTGAAATTCACATTTTCCACTTTTTTTGTATAGATAGATAGCTTTGAATATATAAAATTTAGATGATTTTTGCTAGGTTGATTTTACTAAAATACCCTTTTATGTTTTTTTAAACAAAAAAAAAAAGAAAAAAGAAAAAGAAAAAGAAAGAGAATAACAAAGAGAAATGTGTTTTCTGTAAAAGATATAGTAAATCATGGTGCCCCATAAAAAATGACCTTGTTTCTCTATGTATAGATTAGCATAGATATTAGGACAGACATAAAGATTGAAATAATTGTAGGTGAGAATTAGGGTTCATTTAAGGGAGGGCTAGGAGCCTAGGACAAACCTCACCCATTTAGTAGTTGTGGTAGTTGACAATTAAAAGGATTGAAAGAATATCCATTCAATTCATTATATCAATTAAGAGCGGCATAATAATGTCCTACCAAACAAGCTCTTAGATACCTTGTATTCCAATAATGAGAGTTGGTTTGGGTTCCATGCCGACTCAAGCCCATTGGGCTTTTATATACCCAATCTAATTATGTTTGGTGAAAACTTGAAGATGTAGAATATAAGAGCAAATCATATAATACTCGAGATAGATCCAAACTCTTTTTTAAAAGATGAAACCATTCTTTGAAATGATTCATTGTTTTTCGAATTAACTTTGTTATAATGATCATGAATTGGGGATGGTGTGTACATGACTTATTTTAGACGTCTCCTTGATGCCTACATGAAGATGTATATTTAAAATGACCTACATACCGAGAAAAACATCTTTACCAAAAATCAACTCTTTAATCGTCTCTCTCAGCACTTCAAAGCGCACTACGCAAAACCATGTACACACAAATATCAGTATATGAAAGTCATTGTCTGTCTTTTAAAGGTACATGTGCATTGCAGTCATTTTTGCTTGTGTTTGACAGGCACATGCAGGCTCGGCCATCTGTATCAACTAGAGTGACTCTAGTTAATAGGGTTATGTCACCAAAATTAGAAAAAAAAAAAGAAAAGAAGGCACATCTCATATTTGTTTAAGATATTGATGGGTACCAGTGCTTAAAAGGACTTCAGATCATATAATATTACAATAAAGCTTTTTGGACCGATGTAAAACTTATGCCAAACGCTTATGTAGCATGATGAGACCCACCACTTTTCCCCTTCCAAAAGTGTTTTGAGGGAGTGTCCAACTTATGTGGCAGTGGAACCCACCCTACCACATAAATGTCGCGCATCCATTTTGTAAAATAGTCGGTCCAAATAGTAGCACTGATAATATTAACAATAAAGCTTTTTGGACCGACCCTTTTACAAACCCGGTGCCATGTGGCAGGGTAGGACCTACCACTTTTTCCCTCCTAAAAGTGTTTTGAAGGGTAGGACCCACCATGCACATAAGCATCCCGCAGTTGTTTTGTAAGAGCATTGGTCCAAAAAGCAGCACTCTAATATTAAACCATCTCCTTGGCCATTTTCTCTCTTTATCATACACTTGGGTCCTGTTTGGCTGTATACAAATTGCAGAAAAGTTCAGGAGTTGAATCATATTCTTAATTATATCCTATAAACTGTTCTCTCAAACAGTTCTTAGTTTCATCATTCTTGTAGGAAATCCTTCTTTTCTATCTAGATCAAAAGCATTTTCTAAATTTAATAGTGGGTCTGTAGGCCCAACTCTCCTATCTTCCCTCCTTCAGAATCCAATTATATGGCCTTATTACATGACCTAAAACATAACTCCACTGAAAAATGCTTCCAAGTAACTGAACCCCACAAGTATCTACATGAAACTTTTCCTCTAAAAACCAAACAGAGCCTAAGCTACATAAATAGAAGAGAAAATCAAAAGACTTCTTCCATCACTTGAAAGGAAAGATAACTAAACTTCAAATTCTCAGGCTCTCAGCAATAGAGCAGTGAATTGGACAAATACTGGTCACAAACTGGACAGTCCAGATCTATCAGACTGTGATGGAAATATATGTTTTCGGGATTAGATGTCTTCAAAATATCACTAACTTTAGTTTTTGATCGGTCGAAGGGCTTCTCCAATATTAATAATGTCTGGATCAATAATGAAGAAGCATAAATATTTCACCCTTCGACTAGAGAGCTCTCATCGTGTAGTGCAATATACCCAACTAGGCAGTCTTATCTGCTTTCATTCAGATTAAGTTTTGATCATTTGTAAGTTTACCGTAACGAAAAATAACCCCAAGAATTCAAACGGTCAAATATGATCAATAATATATGAAACAGAAATTAATGGGTAAGAAAAATACCAACTAAATAACACCAAATTTACATAGAATGTCCTAATCTAGATGAAAATAGAGTGACGACAATCAATCCCTATGATGAAACAAGGGTACATGCTTTCAAAGAACTACCCTACTTTACAATTAACTTCAAACACCCTCGAAGAAATTCGCGAAGAATAATCCCAATCCAAAACCCAACAGCTAATCAGTCTACTTTTGCTCTTCCTTGAATCCTTTTTTTGTTATTGCTTTTTTTTTTTTTTAATTTCTTATTTTTATTCCTTTTTAATTCTTTATGTGGCACCCCCACCTATATATTTATAAGGGCGAAGTGACCCATCCATCACCCATGAATCAATCCTTTTAAAATAAAGAAAGTTGTCTTGACTTACAGTTAAACTAGAATTCCTGATCCAACTCTTAAAGGAAAGCCTCAAGAATTAGGCATACTTTCAATTGCTTATAAAGAAAACTTGGCCGAAAATATTACCGATCAAATAGGGACGAAAGTCGGTCGTAGTGATTCACAAGACTTTTCTTACAGTAACAGTGTAGGACTAACTGGTTTAGATACCTATTACTAGCCAACTGTGAATGCCACTTTTGGTTTCATTGTTCATCTTGTCTTGATTTGGTGAACATACAGATAAAGGTTCATACAGGTATGGACATTTTCAAGTTATGTACATATAAATTGATTTCTAATATTTAAGATGGCTGAGGTTGAACAGTAATAGAGCCTTACATGTTCTCGGCAAGAAGAATTTTCAGCATCCTCCGCCGCTTGCAGGCTCAATTGAACTTAACAGACCATTGCCTCTCAGCTGGGTACAATGTTCTTCTGCATCAGCTTGAGTACAAATAATCACCACTGCGAGTCCATTGTGGTGTGCTTCTTGCATAATATTGACTGCATTATCAAGGGTCATTCCGGGGATAACCTTCATTAGAACCTGAACAACATACTCCCGCTTGTTGAAGTTGTCATTGTGCAATAATACACGATATGGTGGAGCCATTTTCCTTGATTTCCTGAAAAACCAGACAATATGTGATGCCGCATAGGCATAGTCACGTGTCCAGCACACGTTCCTTTTTATTTCCTATTTTATCTCTTTTATTTTTAGGATTTCTAGTTTTAGTTAGTTTAATATTTACTTTCTAATTAAATTAGGTCTCTTTTATTTAGTTTCTTATTTTATTAGGAGGTGTTATTTGCTTCCTTTTAGGTTTAGGATTCCTTTTAGAGTTTACTTGATTGGCAAGACATTATAGCCTATAAATAATGGCTGCTGCCCCTTATTGTAAGGCAGATTATATTGAATATATATTTTGATTAGTAGAAATCATGTTGAGTTAAGAGAGTTTTTACGCTTCCGCAAATATTATTTACATCAATTTTGGTATCAGAGCCAGGTTGGCTCCGGGATTTGAAGAAGATCGATGGTTGAATTAGGAGAAATCGATGGAGATCGATTGAATGGAAACCCTAACGCAAGAAAAGGGTTGAACAACAGAAGAAGAAGTGCGACGAACAGCACCAGCACAAGACAGCGAGTTTTAGGGATTAAAAACCCTAACGATATTGAAAGGGTTCAACAAACCCTAGTTTCTGCGACGTACAGCAGAAGGGAAGTCTTTATTAGGGCAAACGAAACCCCGGAAGAAGAATTTTCAGCCTCTAGTTGTGAGGAGAAGGAGAGAAGGTATGTTTTACTCAACCAAGAAACAATAAATGATCAAAAAATCTGGTTAAGAAACAGTATTTTTCGTACTCGTTGCATCTCTAAAGGAAAATTGTGTTCTGTCATTATTGATGGAGGTTCAAGTGACAACTTGGTGGCGCAAGAGATGGTGGAAAAACTAGGGTTAACAGTTGAACCTTTAACTGAATCTTGTAGGATTCAATGGTTGACGAAAGGAGGCTCGATTAGGCCCAATAAGAAGTGTTTGGTTCCTTTTACCATTGGGAAATACACGGATGAAGTTTGGTGTACAGTTGTGCCGATGGATGTCTGCCATTTGTTATTGGGCAGACCCTGGCAGTTCGATCATAGTAGCTGGCATGATGGTAGGAACAATGAATATTTGTTTAAATACAAAGGTGAGAAGATTAAATTACAACCTTTGCGAATTAATTTTCCTTCACCTTCACCTGTTAAAACAGCAAAGTTAGTGACTCACGAATCATTCTTAACGGAAAGCGAAGATTGTGGAGTTTTTTTTGCTGTTGTGGATACCTTTTCGGTAGATCCGACACCAGTCCCACAAGCGATCAAGTCGTTGTTGGACAGTTTTGAGGATATTTGCTTGGAGCAGGAAGAGGGAAAACTCCCTCCGATGCGTGACATTCAACACGCAATTGATTTTGTCCCGGGAGCTTCTCTCCCAAATTTGCCTCATTATAGGATGCCACCTGCAGAGCATGCCGAGTTACAAAGGCAGGTAACTGAACTCTGCAACAAGGGATTTTTGCGAGAAAGCATGTCGCCTTGTGCTGTTCCCGCGTTACTAACTCCAAAAAAAGATGGGAGTTGGCGGATGTGTGTTGATAGTCGAGCAATCAACAAAATAACGGTTAAATATCGGTTCCCAATTCCACGACTTGAAGACATGCTAGATTCCTTACACGGAGCCCGCGTTTTTTCCAAACTTGATCTACGTAGTGGATATCATCAAATTCGCATCAGACCTGGAGATGAGTGGAAGACGGCTTTTAAAACGAAAGAGGGACTTTACGAATGGTTGGTTATGCCATTTGGGCTTTCTAATGCTCCTTCCACCTTTATGAGATTGATGAATCAGGTATTGAAACCGTTTTTGAATGATTTTGTTGTAGTATATTTTGATGACATTTTGATTTATAGTAAGAGTGAGGAAGAACACTTACAACATGTTAGAAAAGTGTTTGAAGCCCTGAGAAAGGCTAAACTGAATTTACAGCTAAAGAAGTGCTCTTTTATGCTGTCTTCCGTGACATTTTTGGGATATGTTGTTTCTGCTGATGGGATTAGAGTTGATAGTAGCAAAATCCAAGCAATCGTTAATTGGCCAACACCAACCAGTACTACTCAGGTACGTAGTTTTCATGGTTTGGCTAGTTTTTATCGCAGGTTTATACAGGGATTTAGTACCATTATGACTCCCATCACGGCCTTGATGGGAGATACCCCTTTCGAATGGACTACAGAGGCCGAAGAGGCATTTCAACTTATTAAAGTTAAGATGACAGAGGCTCCAGTTTTGGCCATTCCTGACTTTGATCAACCTTTTGAAGTAGCTTGTGATGCATGTAAAACAGGGTTGGGGGCAGTACTCAGCCAGAATGGAAAACCAGTTGCATTTTTCAGTCAAAAGTTGACAGGGGCACAGCTACGGTATTCAACATATGAACTGGAACTATTTGCAGTGGTACAAGCTTTGAAGCATTGGCGACATTATCTTCTTCACAATGCGTTCATTATCAAATCAGACCATGACGCCTTACGATTCATGAATAGCCAGGCCAAGGTCGATAACAGACAAGCAAAGTGGATCAACTTTTTACAGGGCTATACATTCCACTTGCAGCACCAACCAGGGACAGAAAATAAAGTTGCAGACGCTCTCAGTCGAAGAGCCCATCAATTGGTTGCTCTTCGAACTTCTCTTTTTGGCTTTGATGAGGTAAAAGATCTCTACCCAGTGGACCCTTATTTTGGGAAAATTTATAAGGATTGTCTTGACAATCAAGGAATCACAGGTGATTATTTATTGCAAGATGGATTTTTATTTCGAGGAGCAGCTTTGTGTATCCCAGAATCCTCCATTCGGGAGTGGTTAATTTCTGAACTTCATTCAGGAGGTCTTGCAGGACATTGTGGAGTTGTCCGTACTTTGGCAGCCTTGAGAGAGCGGTTCTATTGGCCTAGCATGCGCCGAGACACAAATATTTTCATCAGCAGTTGTTATACATGCCAGACTGCTAAAGGAAAGAAAACTAATGCGGGGTTATATAAACCGCTGCCAATTCCAGAGAGACCCTGGTCGGATGTATCTATGGATTTTGTCTTAGGTTTGCCACGCTCGCCTAAAGGACACGATTCCATTTTGGTGGTTGTGGATAGGTTTTCCAAAATGGCGCACTTTCTTCCTTGTCGCCGCACAACAGATGCTGCTCTGGTAGCTAAGCTGTATTTCCGTGAGATTGTTAGGCTGCATGGCGTTCCCAAATCAATTGTGTCGGACAGAGATGTTCGTTTCACAGGACATTTTTGGCGGACTTTGTGGGGTTTGTTGAAGTGTAAGCTGAAATTTTCTACTGCATTCCACCCTCAAACCGATGGACAAACAGAAGTGGTTAATCGGACTTTGGGTGATCTTCTACGATGTTTAGCAGGTGAAAATCCAAAAGATTGGGATTTTGTTGTTGTCCAGGCCGAGTTTGCATATAATAATGCAGTGAATCGTTCCACTGGAAAATCTCCATTCCAGATTGTGCATGGGTTCTCTCCAACGTTGCCTCTGGACCTAGCACCTATACCTCCTCAGTCTCCGACCAGCCCTTTTGCAGAAGACTTTGCCTTACGTTTTGCAGGAATTTATGACGATGTGAAAAAACGCCTCGAATCGTCTTATGCCAAGTACAAGTCCGGTGTGGATGCTCATCGTCGAGAGGTGGTTTTCCAGGTTGGTGATCTCGTCATGCTTTATTTACGAAAGGAACAACGTCCTGGTGTTCCTCACAAATTGATGATGCGGAAGTATGGTCCTTTTCCGATCACCCGTTGCTGTGGTGACAACGCATATGAGTTGGATTTACCACCTGAGTTTCGTTTGCATAAGACCTTCAATGTTGCAAATCTCAGCCCTTATCGTGGAGACCATGTTCCGCTTATTCCGCTTCCCTCCTCTCACGCTCCTCCGGATTCTTCTCGCATTGAAGGAGTTATTGACTCTCGCTCCACATCTGGTCGTTCTGGTCCTCCGAACCGTTATTTTGTCAAATGGTGGCAACGTCCTATTGAGGAAGGCGCTTGGATCTCTGATACAATGTTACAACATCTTGATCCTGATTTTTACAGCGTTTATCAAGACTATCTCTCGAGGACGAGTTCCCTTTCAAGCGGGGGAGTATGATGCAGGCGCATAGGCATAGTCACGTGTCCAGCACACGTTCCTCTTTATTTCCTATTTTATCTCTTTTATTTTTAGGATTTCTAGTTTTAGTTAGTTTAATATTTACTTTCTAATTAAATTAGGTCTCTTTTATTTAGTTTCTTATTTTATTAGGAGGTGTTATTTGCTTCCTTTTAGGTTTAGGATTCCTTTTAGAGTTTACTTGATTGGCAAGACATTATAGCCTATAAATAATGGCTGCTGCCCCTTATTGTAAGGCAGATTATATTGAATATATATTTTGATTAGTAGAAATTATGTTGAGTTAAGAGAGTTTTTACGCTTCCGCAAATATTATTTACATCAATATGTGATATAGTAACCATCTCTTCTGCTCACTTTGTTTTCTTAACAACAAAAGAAAAAATAAAATAAATTTGGCCCTGATCTTTGTGAAACTATAGTTGGTTTGAAAGGCTTCCAAACTAGTACCTCCTAATTTATTTATTTATTGATCTTCGAACAATTTTTACTAAGGATAGAGAGAAGAAAACAAAATTAGAGAACGGAAATCACTATCTACAAAGTGTCCATGAATCTATTAGCTGGAGACTCCGCTATCTCATTGGTGTCTTTATCATTGGTTCGATATTGATCAATTTTACAACACATTCAATTCTGGGGATAAATGGTATTAATAGAATAATAGATTTCTCATGGGCATTAAATTCAAAATAAAAATAAAAGAATACATAAACAAAGAAAATGTTTTGATGGGAATTGATGTTGTTCAGGCTGATCTGCAATGCATAAGGTACTAGTCTTCATAGCTCTATACCTCAAAAGTATATACCTATGAACTGACAATATATTTGGTGAACTTGAAGAAAATGCAAACAGTTTCACGAGAGCATATAGAATATGATCAACTTAGAATTCTTGGTCTATACCTCAAGTCAAACTCGGATTCACGTCCAGGAGTCGTTTTCTCAATGGTGGGCCTCTCTAACAATCCACCTCCTTTGCCTGGTGCAGTGGCAGCCATTGTCATAAGAATGTTCCGGTTAGTGCATTGTCCTTTATAAATTGAGTGTTTATCCCCTGTTGTAGACATGGTAACCATCCAAGAGAACCATTTTAGCGTAGATACTTGAAGTAATCTACAGATAAAAGTAGACTAAAATCACAACTCAAGTTACTTCTTATTTGGTTGGCAGTACTTCTCCACTACATTAACTTCCGAAGCATAAACTGAGCTGCATTTATCAGGTTCAAATGGGTATGTAATAGATATGATAACAGAAGTCCAATAATTTTGTTGAAGAATTGAGGCAATGAAATTAATTTGAACATTGTCAAGATTAGACTAATAATTTCAACGAGGTTTTTGTTATTTAGATGAAAATATTAGGTGAAAGAGGATAACAGAAGCTGTAAGTAACTTCAACATACAAAAATAGACCTTTAACAATCTGTGCTTTTTCATTATGGAGACTTCTAATCAAGATTTAAGTGCAAAAATGATTAGTCACGAGAAATGGCTCCTATACCTTTTCTAAAACGTATATTTACGTGTATGCGTATCACTTGTCAGTAAAAAACTAGTGCTTCCTTGTAAGAATTGCATGTCCTAGCATGATGTAAACAAGGCAAATGAATCTACGTCGAAGGAATGAAGATTTCATCCTCTCAATCAAGTGTTCTGTGAACCTTTTTCAACTTTAGTTTCAATGAGTACTTCATCAATGGAATTTTAGGCTTTATTGTAAATTTCTTTTATCGTCTAGAATTTTCAAACTTGGAGTTAAGATTGCATTATTTCATTTGTTTGAAATTCAAAAAATAATTGTATAGAAACTTTAAAACAACATTTTCCTTGGTACGAAGGCAAGTATAATTGATTCTTAACAACAACTAATCTAATAGCTTGAGCTTGAGCTGTTAAAGGGAGGGTGTAACTGTAATACCCCATATATTTGTATATATTAGTTTGGCTGTATTTAGCTTGGGTGTCTTTAGTGTGGGTGTGCTGTTTTATGTGTGTTATATTTGATTGGGTGTGAATAGCTTATGAGTGGGTGTGTTTAGAGTTAAGTGAGGGCCCAAGGTTGTAACAAAACTTAAAGAAACCTACTTTAGGAAGCTATAGGTCGTGGGTGTTATTGATGACCCACTTATTTTAGTAACTACTTTATATGAATGACTAAATATATTAGAAACCTAACTAATTTAGGAAACTATTGTATATTGGGACAGTTTGGGCTATTAATTAAAGAGTCCTAGTAAATAGGAACTCTTTAGAGCTTTAAACTTAAGGCTATAGAACCACCCACGAGAATACCTAGTGGGCTGGTTCGATATTGTGTGAGAAAGAGAGAGAGAAACGATAGAGAAAGAGAGAGAAGCAGCAGCAGCAGCAGCAAGAAAGGGAGGAATCGACTGGTTTTCTAGGGTTTTTCTTCTCTCTTTTCAGGCAGGTTTCTACATCCCTATGGCTCTTGTAGCCTCTCCCAATCTAGTGGTAGTTCTTGTAACTAAACATAGGCAGGTTAAAATCGTGTTCTAGTATTGTTTGTGCATGATAATCATAACTACATACATGTACTAGTGTTTATACATGTGATGTGTTCAACTTGTATCAGTTTTATGCATATTAATAGGCTGAATCGATTCTCCATCAGTTATATGTATTATATGGATGTTGAATTCATGTTTACATCTTTTAAAGTATCTATATGTACTCTGAAATAATGATTATATCTGTTCTAACATTCATAAACGTGCTGAAAACAAATGCACAGCAAATCTAGGGTTTATGTGTTTGTCAAAATTCAGTGTACATGTATTCTGGCGACATCATTCATATCTAAACTAAGTTATCAACAGTTATATACATATATACTTGCAGGAATTAAGTTTGCACCAGTCACATGTTTAATATGCATGCTGAATTCGTATTTAGACTGATGTACCTATGCTGTAATCTTGTTTGAACTAATGTACGCATGCTGAATTCGTATTTAAACTGATGTACCTATGCTGTAATCTTGTTTGAACTAATGTATGCATGCTGAAATCATATTTAAACTAGTGAATCAATGCTGAAAATAGGAATCAACCTATCTTAGGTTTGAAACGTGGTTTGAACCCAAATCTGTAACTGTTCAAGTTCCTATTCATGCATTGGAATTAGATCTTCGCATATTTTAGTATAACTACATGCTGAAAACCAATCTTATATGTGGTTTGGGATCCATGTGTGTGTGCTGGAGTTAATCTATGGGTTGCTTATATTGACTGTTTGTCAACACTTAGACGGTAATGCTTACTACTTGAATGACCTTGGGTTACATAAACTATTAGTAAGGCAGAGTGACCATGATATTTGAATATAGTCTAATTAGTTATGCGAGTGTAAATCAAAGAAATAGATTGAAGTCTTGACCAGTGGATTGTCCTGCTTTAAGATACTCGTTTGTTTCGTTGGTATCAATTTATGATGATGATGTGATGAATTGTGCAAGTGGTTGGCTCGACCCTCTCTATGTGAAATTGTGCGATGACCGAGGGGTCGCATAAAGGATGATGAAGATGAACCTAGCCGAAGCGGGTTACCCACATATTGAGCGATAAGGGTTGATGTTAACACAAGCGTACCCGGTGCACGATTGGGTTAGCTTGTGGACCACATGTTAATAGGGTTTAACTAAGGGGTTAACCTGAAACCTTTAGACAGATAACCTAACTAATTATGAGAGCATAAGTTACATAACTGATTATAAAGGGGGTTTACAACTTTTGGAGTTATTGTGTTGTTGGAAATGTTATGCTCTTCCGTTAAAATTATTTTGATTGGGTTTGACTACCAGGGTTATAGGTGTATGGAAATCTGTTATTGTTGGGTTTTGACCCAGCTGCTATTTTTACAGGACACAGAGAGCAAGGAGAACAACCGACCTAATCTGTAAAGGAATTTTTGGCGGGCTTGAGTTATTTTACTACTCTATTTTAGGTAGTTAGTAATTATTCAATTTCATGTCTTTTATTATGGGTACCGACCTGCGTGTCGAAGATTCTTTCATTTAGATTTTTATTTTATCCTCTCAAACTCTAAACTTTTATTACTATTTTAAGTAATGTCAGTTTTAATATTCTTTTTGATTTGTGTTGACTTGTGAGTTCCATATTTATTCGTTGTTGCCTGGTATTGGCATGTACGGTAGATGTGTTTGTGGTATCTTGGAATGTCCCTAAGTTTGGGTTTCAGGGGCGGCCGATCCGAGGATCCGAGTTTGGGGCGTTACAGTAACAAAATTCATAACAAGGGTCTGTGGGTTTAACAAGCAAACCGCGATACCCTTCCTCAGAGCTACGCTGGATACTTTAACCCACGACCCCTAGAGACCTTTCAAATCTGATAGACTGATACCATGTTAACAACCCCTTGCTCTAAAAGCTCGAAAGGTGGGAATAACAAGGATTGGACTCATATTCAACAACACTCTTCAACGCTACGCTAGATATTTGAACCCACGACCTCCAGATACCTCTAGCTCTGATATCATGTTAACAACCACTTACTCTAAAAGCTTAAACTTTTAGAGGGAAGGCGTAACAATAGACATAATAAGGGTCTATGGGTCTAACTGTGAATACACACGTACACGACAAAGTTGTTTTTTTACTTCAAAGTGTTATCTACTTTAATTTTAAAATTGCTGGCAAAGTGGTAAGATTGTTGGATCATTTTCCAAAGTATCAACTTGACATCTTCAATAAATAATACACAGAACATTTATAGAAACATTTCCATGCTATGAAGGTAATTAACTAATTAAAGTTATTTCCTTACGAATAGATTATGGGAAGTCAGAGGGAGAACGTCACAATTACACATGTGAGAGATAGCATTACATACATAACTTCCAAGAAGTAGATTATAGCCATATGTCAAGTGGTTTGATCAGTAGTTAAGATCAAATAATTTGATTGGATAGTTGATATCAATTCAAATTGAAAAACATTAAAAGAGAAGAAAGTCATTTGAGAGCCATCTGCAGAACTGGAGTTTGTTTATATAGTAGAGAATTATGTTTTGACGGCAGTAACTTAATAGATATGCAGCCCTTAAAGTTACATCATTGTCATCATTCAATACTGATCTCATTCCTTCGAAGTTTGATAAAACAGCTCTATTAATACTCAACTATTCAATCAAGTAATTTGGCCTCAATGATCAGATCATAGCATTTGACATTAACAGTGAAATCAGTCCATCTGCTGAATGGCTATGGCCAACCTTTGGAACTCCAAAAAACGTATGTGAGGTGTAAAATTCTCAATGTTCCAGCACAAACATATCCGAGTTTGTCATTTACATTAACTTTATCTTATAGCTTATAATTCTTTTGCCATCAAGAATGAATAATTTATCCTATAAGCCTATAACCTATACGGTAGAGATTTTCGTCCACCCAATCTCAAGCTTTCTGAGCTTGAGTTATTTTGACATTCCCTCCAAAAGTTTCAGGTTTTTGTTCATGCAAACAACTAAAACCTATAACTTTTGTAGGGAATATCCAATAGCCACAAACCCAAGCTCAAAAAGCTCGACATGGCATATCATCTAATAATAATGAGATAATATAGATTATTGCTAGCAGGAAAGGCAATGAAGGAAATAATTTTGAAGGCACATTGCTTTTCTGCACAATTCAATACCACCTTACCTAGTTACCCCTATCTATTATTGATATCAAGTTGTAGTTCAAATTGCAAATGATTGGTAAGCCAAACTCGTTGCATTCAAATATAATCATGTCCACACATTATCAAAAGATGGATAACCTCAAAAATCAGAGAGATAAATCTAGAAACCTCAAGCGAAATGGAATTGATACTGATGAAATGACATGGGATGATCCAAGTTGAAAATTACATCTGTATCATCCAATATAGAAATATTGTGGAAGATAACAATATAAGTGCATGTAATGTAATTGATAAAAAAATCTCATTTCCAAGGTTGAAGCACTTTTGAGGTTGAGCATATGTATTCTTGATATATTAATAGACAAAACAGAATGTTGCAAAAGCTCTTTTGATGAAATAACCTATATTAAATTAGAGCCACGGCATAGACTCATAAAGCATGCTTATAAGAATTGCGTGGTGCAAGTTGATGTGAATGGACAGATCGTAATCTCCTAAACTCTTTATCAATAGGTCAAGTGATGCTTGTTGTGCCATATTAAAAACAAAATTACAGCCAAAAAAATTTGTGACAATATTTTTCCTTGAAGTAGTGGTAATATTGGCTAGAACAATACATTATGGCATGAAGACACGGGGAGTTCATCATGCTCTCACGTAGTATCACTAGAACTATATGATTTACATTTACCATTTGAAACCTATTGTCCAAAATTCCAAATCAAACATATCCTGAAAATTTTGAATCATCATGGACAAAAATAGTATCATTATCTGTATGAATATTATTGGTCACATACATTTGAAGATTCAAATCTTATGATTTGTATAAAACATGGTGCTGATCTTCAACGAAAAGAATGACTCCTATAATTATATTTTTCTTTTCCTAAACCTTAAACTCATACAAAAAGAGAATATTATTATCTACGGAATAGTTTAGCTCATAAGCCCGGATAGAGGAAGAGGGATTGCTTCATTTTGACAGCCACTTATAAAATAACACCAAATCACCTATTATGGATCCAAATTAAATGATGAATATCATTTCTTAGTTGCATATTCAAACAGCCACTTATAGCTAAATTACTTACAAAGATGAAATTAGAACTTGGCAGCTAATTATCATTTTACATAGCACACTATAACTGAAATAACCAAGTTTGCATGAAAATGCGCATCAAATTGGATTTCTGGGGTGAATGGCTACTCAACAAACCAGATTATTCAAACTCAAGGTCTATAATTTAGTTTCGGTACCCTGGTTCACAAATTCCTACTTGGTACTCCACATGGAACAGTCCCCAAATTTTCAGAACCTATTGGTAATCAATTTGCCCTAAGTTTCCAATTCACAAAGTTATCAAATATGTTAGCTAGATTTTTAATTTCAGTCTATATAACCTAGAAAATCATACTTTGTTCTTGGGGGCTCTTTAAAATGCACCAATTCTTACTTTCTAGCTTAAATTGTTTATGTTCTTCCGATTCTGAAACTGAATTTAGAAAAAACTGACCATGCAATTAAAACTAACCCTTCATTGCTCCACAAGAAACTGAAATGGAAAATCAATGGATACCCAAAACCAAATAAGAAACTATTTCAACAAATTTGATCAGTAAAAACCCAGATTGTAATTAAATTAGATGATTTGACGAGGTTACTTAAGTGAATAAACAGAGAAATCAAAGAATTGAGAGAAACAGAAAATTAAGAGATGAAAATAAGTGTGTTGAGAGAGAAAGAGAGGAAAAAAAGAAGAACCTGGTTTATTGTTGAAGATTTGATTGGGTGAAAGAGCAACTCTTCCACAAATTGCAGTTTCCATGGCTTCTCCTCTCTCTTCTTTCTCTCTCTACTGTTTTTCAAGTCTCAAACTGAGTTTGGGCTCCTCTATTTTATTTCCTCTGTTTTTTATCTTTCTTTTTATGTTTATTTTCTTAATTAGTTCATGAGTGGTGGGGTTTTTATTTAGAGTAACTCTTCGCTGTATTAAAGGAGTACAATCGTTTGTATATTAAACGATCATGTTGGACGACTATAGGGACACCAGATTTTGACACAAAAGATTATATCTTTTTACTTTATTGATTGGAAACCAATCATAACAGTTGCTAAAAAAAATATTAACTCTATTTCAGCCCCTCATACTACTTTTAAAAAGCATATGTAATATTCTGGTGTTATTTTACCAAACTCATGTTTAAGAAGTAGGGGTGGGACTTGGGTTGGGTCAACCCGACCAACCCAAACCCGACCCGGTATTTGGGCAAGCATGGGCGAAGGTTGCTGGGCATTTGGGCAAGTATGGGCATTATTTTGCCAACTCATAGTCAAATTTGGGCAAGTATGGGCATAGATAATTGTTAACCCAAGCAACCCGCCCAACCTGAGAAACGTATATAAATATTAAGATTTAAATTGATTTCTAACATGGAAATATGTGACTAGAAAAAGAAAACTCTAATTTTACCAAGTATTTTAAAAGATATAAATAGATGAATATATTAAGTTACTAGTATAGGGTGGAGGTATTAAGACCCAAAATAAAAACTTTTCTTTTGTCTCATTATATGTAAAGTAAAATTATAATATTACTTAATAAGTAAAACTCAAAATAGTATAAAGACAATTATAGATTTAGATTTCAATGTTACTATATTTTGTTTAAATTTTTCATTTATTATATGAATAGATTATTAGTTTGTTTTTTTTTCTTTTTAAACTATGAAGGATATTTTATTTATTTCGGTTTATTATTTATTTTTATTAATTTTTTGTATTAATAATTTCATTCAATCACCTAAATTTATTGAAACATGGGCAACCCGAAGAACCCAAGAAACCCGAAGAACCCGAGAAACCCACTCGAGCCATGCGTGGGTAAGCCTCTTATAGGTTTTGTGGGTTCTATGGGCATTCTGGGCAAAAGATATACAATGTGGGCATAGCATGTCCAAAGTCTCTAACCCGCCAACCCGCCCGATTCCCACCCCTAGCTTACTTAGCAGCTTATGCTATCCCATCAAACATTTTCTCACCTAAAATATTGTTTTATGGGGTAACTCCTCATGAAAGACTTCTCATATTTAGATGCAATCGTGTTTTAGGAAGAATTAATTTAATGTAGAGCACCGTGTTATTAAACCCACTATGAAGGGCTCCATTCATCGAGCAGTTTTTCTTAAATGCCTAGATCAGGAATTTCTTGTAATACTAATTTGAAGAAAATCTTATTTATCTTATATAAAATATGTACTGGCAGTTGTACATTAATTAAAAAATAATTATGATTTTTAATAACGTATTCTTGTTGTGTATAATTTGCCTTTCTGTTTTTCTTATTAATAGAGCTGTTAAGTTTATATGTATATGATAAAATCAAAATCGTTAAAAACACTACTAAGATGCACAAATAAATAAATATTAAGAATGTAATTATCTCATCTGTATTTATGAAAAAATATAAATATAAGCACTTAAATTGGTAAAAACATAGTGTATAAGTATACTTCATCCTCTAAAATTATAATACTTAAAAGATTCCAAACATCTGAAATACAAAAGACAAACATTAGTTTTAATACAGAAGCCAAAGATTCACCATGATTTGAAACATAATACATTGATTATTAACACAGAGTTTTATGATCCCTAATAACAGTAGTGATTCAGTGTAACCGAGTTATTCTAAGATGTGTAGTATTCTATCAGTTCTTTAGTTAATCTTGTGTTACTACAAATACTCTTGTAATTACCCTATTGTTGTTGATGAAAAATATGCTTTGTTCTTCATCAAATTCCTCTTTGTTATTATGGTATCAGAAGCCAAATCGCTTAACAGCTTCAGTCGATCCGCAGCACAGGGGCTTAGGTCAACACGTTCTCAAAGAGAGCTCACTCATAGTCAATTGATAGGAAACACATTCCAATAGGTTTCCATTCAATGTTCAGACTAACTATCTGTCTCTCCGATACAAGATCTCTGATGCGTTTAATTCAATTGCAAACTTTGTCGGAACCTATGGTAACCATTGTGAAGTTTATATCAGCGCCCATTAACAGTTATTATTATTTGATAAGTGAGTCTCTAATACTTAATTTATGTTACATATGTTAGAAATTTCCTTTATTGTTTTAGAATTAATATTCTTTTAATTAAACTAAATTTCTAATGAATAATAAAAAATTATAACATTTTCCTTGGTTAAGAACAAACTGCATATGCTTATTTAAATGAAAATGTAACTAACTTGTTTAATTAAAAAACTTAAGTAAAGCTTGATAAAAAGTTTTTAAAATTTTATAAATACACAATCGGATATAGTTGCTTCATTTTCAGAGCCAATTAAATTATCTAGCGGTTAATTTCTTTAGTCAATTTATTAGGTATTTGACGGTTTATTTCTTTATCTTAAAGGTTGGAGAGATGTTCAAAGTTGATTTTTTTAATGGATTTCTCTCTTTTGGTCCGTTAGTAAAAAGAACTGACAAATATCATTGTTTTCTTACTCAGTTTAAAAAATATAAGAAAAAAAAATTCTCTGGTTTTTTGCTCTATATCATTTAAAATCTTAAAAGCAATTGTTAATTATAAACATTATTTTGAAGGTTGATCAATTTAAAAGGGGTTGGGGTTTGATCCATCAAGTCTTATATTAATTTGGGCTGTTTAAATTATATCTAGCGTATTTGATATAGTTTCAAAGAAGTCGTTGCTCCAAAACGATGTAATTCGATGTTTTAAAAGTACCCGTATTTCATGCGATACTATGATATAAAAGTAAATTTATAATATTATAAAACTTAATAAAGGCATCTGTAATATTTTAAAATGATTAAAAATTGAGGGGTACCAGAATTATCATAACAATTATGGAACATTACGAAAGTCTTTAACAAAAACAATACAAATTAGATGTAATAGGGATACGTTTTCTAACTCTATTATTATTTTTAATTAATGTTATAGTAAATATTCTATATTATTCTGAAACGTCAATTACTTTTTAATTATAATTTATCTTTATGCTTTTTCTATTAATAAAGCGACCTTGTAAGTGTTTCGCGGATCCTGGATTTTTCATCAGGGTCGTTGACTATGTCAACGTTGACCAAGTCAATTGAGATAGATAAGGAATTTTTTAGTGAAAATACCTTAATCAACATTAGACCCATAAATTAATGGGTTTCGATGTATGCAAAATAAAACTAAAAATACCAAACAATTGATTTCAACCTTTAAGATGAAATCCAAAGTTCCTTTATTAAAATGAAATCCAAAATTTGGTTTCAAAAATTTTAGAAAGAGATAAAGGGAGAGAGAGACTAACTAACTATCCTATTTTTTGTTCATTAGTTGATGGAGGCTTGAAAAGAGAGAAAAAGATAAGAGGAAAAAAAAAAAACTCAGGTTTGGAAGGAAAATCGTTCTTCAGTTATTTGTTAATTTGGGTGAGTGGGTCAATTGTTTAAAATAAAAGAATAGTTAGGATCTGCATACATATTTTATTCATGCAATGAATTTACAATGGGGATTATGGGGCACACATAGAGAAGATCTAAATTTAGATTTTGGGTGAGGATGTTATCCTCAACATGTAGATCATGTACTGCTAATTGCAATCAACAAATGATGGGGTTAGAAGTTTTAAAATAAGCTGATTTTTAGTAAGGATGATCTACATGGTCAGGATAACATCATCACCCACAATCAACCTTTAGATCATCTTAATCTAGTCCCTCATAAATGATAACTTAATTTTTTTTTAACAAAAAATCACATGTGGTCAAACAATTAAAAGATAAGCACTAGGTTTAATAATAAGATTTATTGGGGGTGAGCAACTAATAAAGTTGGGGTGTCCAATAGATAAAATTTTATAACCTTTAAACTTGAAAACAACCACCCTTGTAGCACCCGCACTTTTGGTCGAACCACACTTATGAGGTGCAAACTCTCTTGTGCTTTTTGACTGAGGGAGATACATTTTATATCTCTCTCTGAGAGTATTGATTTTGATTGATTTGGAGTCGCCACCTGATTTTTAGGGAATCAGGACCCTATAGTTAGAAAACTACACCTAGATTTCTCTTTGAGAAATACTAATGGCAGTCTTCCTCAGTTTGGTCTGCGATTGAGATTCCGGGTAAGAGAATTCTATTACGGGTCAGGAAGGTGTGAGGCACCTGACAACCGCCTGATCAAAGATCGGTCTCTACTTCATAATTAGGGGGAATGATTTTAAAGATATTTGTTTTAAGAACTGATTAAGAAATTTTGCACAGAAAATCTGAGCAATTGATTCTGTCACAAAATAGTTCATTTATGTATCTCTTTTTGAGATAAAATTGATTTGAACAAATACTTTCTTTTTTTAAAAGTAAATGTATGTCATACTTTATTTTTAAGCATGAATTATCTCCAATTTTGAGGGATAATTAACATCTTTCCTTATTTGAAGGAAAGATTGAGATATCTCATTTTGAGAATCCAAAAGACTATATTTCTATATTTATTAGTGAATTTTTGTTAGGAAATATTTCCCTT
>MVGT01000214.1:63497-74674 GCA_002174775.1 Macleaya cordata | reverse complement strand
GGATTAATTATGAGAATTAGAAAGAGTGGAGTGCAAGGAAAGTAAAGAAAAAGAAAATATGGGTTAAATAGCTCAAATGGGCCATTTGGGCCTGTTTTGAGCTATTTTTTTGGGCTTTGTTTTTTTAATGACTTTGGGCCACTTTTGGGCTTAATTTGGGTGAGGTTTTAAGCTAGTTTTGAGCTTTGGTTTTGGGCTATTTTTGGCTTGATTTTGAACTCCATTCAGGGTTATTTTTGTGGGTGATCAATGAGAATCTCAAGGTATTTCATAAATGAAGGTGGGCAAAATTAGGGTGTCTACAACCCTCTTTACAACGTGGGTCCGCCACTGAGTGTTTTAAACTTTCTATATGTGTTTAGGATTACGTAATCTTATAAATATAAGTTATTTTACATTAAAACAACAACAGCACAATAGTTGGAGAGATTTAAATTGAATTCTTAGAGTTTTCAAGTTCTAGAGAGTAAAAGTTCAATATCTTTGTGATGAAAAACTCAAATCTCTTGAGATAGATCACGATCTAATCAGTAATGAGCTGAGTACATCAATACAATGATTAGGTTAACAATGTGTTAAGTGATACACAAATTTTTCCATCTCTTACACATAAAAACTTTATGTTCTTGCTAGTGGATTTCAAGTGTGTGGTGTTTAGCTCATAGAGTCAAGTGTTTCGTTGATTCGGTGGAGTTTCGAATTGTATACAAAATGAAGATCGACTAAGGAGTAGTTCGTGAATTCGAAGTTATGGTTGAACTAAAGCCGTTGCTAATCAAAACGTTGAGGGAGTCATAAATCGTGTATGTCGAGTGGTAATCGATATGTAAGTTCACATTAATTCATAGTGAATTTTTTTTACTGGACTAAGTCCCAGGGTTTTTCTTAGTTGGATTTTTCTCGTTAATAAAAATCTCTTGTGTTAATTTCTTAATTTTTTAGATATTAAAATTTTTTATTCTAGTTCTTAATTCCGCATATTAAGAATCGAATGAGTTAATAATCTTGTTAGAGATTTTTAGTTAGTGACTTAGTTATTTTCTTTAGATTTTTTAATTAGGTGTTAGTTTAATCCTTAACCTTTACTATGGAGTAAAATAGTTAATTCAAATAACTGTAAGGCGAATTTCATTTATCAAAGTACAAAATGTAGTTGAAGCGTTGGTTAAATCGAATGGTATGACCAATTACTCAAATGAACCATACTTAGTAACACCAGTGATCTTCTGCTTATCTTCTTATACAATCCGGATTTGATAGTACCCCGAGCACAAGTCAAGCTTTGTGAAGTACTTAGCCGATCCCAATTGATCAAATAGGTCCGCAATCAAGGGTATATGGTGCTTGTTCTGAGCAATGACCTTATTTTTTTGGAGCAAAGTTAAATTGTATTCCAAAATAGTGTTGAGAAAGCACCTAGAGAAACAAGGGATACAAAAAAATAGAAAAACTTCCTACCAAAACAAGAAGAAAGTAGCATAATAGCCGAAAATAGTGCTGAACAATCATCTTGTTGAAAGTTCTATAATCAACACATAGCCTAAGGCTACCATCATGCTTCTTCTGAAACAACACTGGTGCATCATATGGGGTCTTTGAAGGTCGGATGAAGCCCGCCTGCAATAGTCCATCCAATTGTTTTCTGAGTTTAGCCAACTCTGGTGGTGCCATACAGTAGGGAGCTTTAACGGGTGGCTTAGCTCCGGGTGTCAGCTCTATTTGGGGGTCCACGGCCTTTCGTAGAGGCAAAGTCTTAAGAAGGTTATTAGGCATCTCATCTGCATATTCACCAAGTAACTTATGATCTTGGTTGGCACTAGGTGAGGGTCTATACCTGTAGTCTCTATCTTCATAGTAGCCAAGTAAGTGATCTCCCCCATTTTTAGTCGATTCTCAAGTTGTATATAGCCAAAATCATGTTATCACCACGACCCTTTGTAGTAACGCCATTCACCATGCACGGCTTATTACTTCACATACACAATGACTCCAAGTATGGCATTGGCACTGCCCTTGCTCTGTGCATAAATTTCATTCCTAAGATGGCTTAGAAATCATCTATAAGAATAACCATCATGTTGGCCATCCCACACCATTTTTTTATCTCAATTTGTACATCTCTAGTAACACCAAGAACCGGTCGTGAATCCGAGTTCACAATCTTAATGCTACTTTGGTCCTTCTCAAGCTTCAACCCAAATTGTTTATTTTCATTCTCAACAACGAAGTATGAGTAGCTCTTATATCAATCATGACTTTGATAGCTTTAACATTGATTTTCACATCAATGAACATTAATCCTTTCGATGTAGCTGACTTGTTATCTACATATCCTTTAAGTGCATTAAGTAATCGAAGAGCACCCATCTTGGTCTCCTCTTCCTCCTCCTCAGGTTCATCCATGTCTTGAACTTGGCCTGGATTCTGTCCCTGAACAACTGTCTACAATGCATTCAAAGTCTGTCTCTGTGGGCATACTACGACTCGTACTCTATGTGGACCACCACAAAGGAAACACTTTAGTGCCTTCTACCCTGATGTTAAACCTAACTTTCCGACGTCGAACCATCTCTATTGCCAATATTTTCGATTACCACCATAATTTTTACCCTTCCCAAAAGTTGGCTTACCGCTTCCTCTAATGGTCTTCTTCTTATCTACCTCATTTGTGGTATAGTCAATCAGTCTCTCTGCTGCGGCTTGAGCTGATTCTAAGTTATGTACGCGTTGCCTCTGTAACTCAGTCTATGCCCACGACTTCAACCCTGCCAGAAAATATAACAACTTATCCTTATCTGACATATCTTTAATGTCCAAAATTAACGCTGATAACTGCTTGACATATTCACAGACCGAGCCATTGGGTCGTAGTTACTGAAGCTTCTTACGAGAGATATATTCAACATTCTCAGGTAAGAACTGGGCCTTAAGCGCCCTCTTAAGGTCCTTCTATGTGTCAATGGTAACCTTACCAACTTGGATCTCTTCATACGTAGTCCTCAACCATAACTTGGCATCCCCAATCAAGTACATAGTGTCTATAAACACCTTAGTCTCTTCAATATGCGGTCTTACAACCCAAAAATATTGATCCATGTCAAAGGAGAAGTTCTCCAACTCTTTTTCATATCTTGTCCCCTCCATAACATTCGGATTAGGAATACACATTCTAGATGAAGCTTCATTGGTCGTTGGCACACCATTACCAACCAACTACACTAATACCCCAATCTATATGCTGATAGTTCCACAATCCGTTTTTGTAGTACTTGCATCGATGTACTTGTGTTCTCATTCAGGACCATCACTATATTATCTTGAGTCACGAGTCGTTGGCCAACATCCTAAGTAGTCGTCTCAATATCAGTGGCCAGTAGCTCCAGATCATCCAACCGCTCCTTGGACGTTTCTTCGACTAGACATACCCATGCGACACTAGTGTATATTCACTCAACACACACAAGTCATTCAATAAGATAAAGCTACAAATTTAACACTACAAATGACAAGGCAAACAACAAAGATGAATATTATCTATACTATATTACTATAGTTGAAGCATCTGATGTGGCAACTTCTCACATTCATGTGGCACCCTCTTTTTTCAGAGTGCCACATCACTACAAGCTTCTACCAACCATGCCATGTCACCAGTAAATGTTTTACAAAAAGTCGTTAAATTTAAAAATAGTTAACGTCCAACTCTACAAATCCTACTTAATATGGCACTAATTGTAATGACCAAGAGAAATATTATCAATGTAATGCTTTGAAACCATCCAAACGCGTACCGTAGCAATGTATGTTTAGAAAATTTCCAAAATCATCACACCACGTAATATTAAAAGTAATTAACGCATGACTATTGATATACTGAACAAAAAAAAAATGTTATTAATGCATATTACTATTCCCAATCGTGACGGTTTCCATTCTCAACATGCGTTACTTTTTAGGCGTAACATATTCATAACCATTATCAAGCGTTATTGATCAATTAAGTTCCCCATCTATCAACTATCTATTATAATATACTATAGGAGAAGCCTTGGGTTAACAAAATCCTCTCTCTTAGGTGTGGGTTAAAAAAACCTACATTATAAATATATGACCCAATCTATTATCTATTATTAGCCCTTATATCCCGTGCAAGGCACGGGGTTTCTTTTAAAAAAAATTTTGAATTTTTTTATTAGATAATTAAAAAATTTAGTTGTTTTAGATTGGGCCATATGTTTATAATGTAGGTTTTTTTAACCCACACCTAAGAGATAATATTGTGTTAATCCAATAATAGATAATAGATAATAGATAATAGATTGGGCCATATGTTTATAATGTAGGTTTTTTTAACCTACACCTAAGAGAGAGGGTTTTGTTATAACCCAAGGCTTCTCCTATATTATATTACAAGCCTCCATACCCCATGCATGGCACGGGGCTTTTTTTGAAAAAAAAATTGAATTTTTTATTAAAAATTTTAAATTTTTAGTAGTGAGAGAAAGAGAGATTTGGGGGAGATATTTTAGGGAGAGAAAATAGTAGGAGAAAATCGTGATGGAGAAAATAGTATGGAAATATCTTTTTTTATATAGATATTTTTATATATATTGGGCCATATGCTTATAATGTAGATTTTTTTAACCCACACGTAAGAGAGAGAGTTTTATTAACCTAAGGCTTCTCCCATCTAACAGAGAGGGTTTTGTTAACCCAAAGGCTTCTCCTATAGTATATTACTAGCCCCCATATCCCGTGCAAGGCACGGGGGCTTCTTTTTTAAAAAAAAAAATTTGAAATTATTTATTAGATAATTAGAAAATTTAGTTGTTTTAGATTAGGCCATATGTTTATAATGTAGGCTTTTTTAACCCACACTTAAGAGGGAGGGTTTTGTTAACCCAAAAATAGATAATAGATTGGGCCATATGTTTATAACAAGTTCTTTAAGCCCGTGCTATGCACGGGCAACGCTTTTAGAAAAAAAAATTATTTATATTATTTTTTATTTTAAATTTAATTTTTTAATTTTTTATTTTAAGATAGAGTTCCTATCAAAACTACTGTAGAAAGAGTATGAAACATAAAATTTTACAATAAAATGTCTAATTAGAGTTAAAGTAAAATCAATTAATTAATAACACATAACAACAACTATTGATGTGACATTCTATATGTTGACTTTGCCACATCATAAACGAAATATATATATTAAATAGACATGTTATTGGTACTGTTTATGTGGGGCCTACATTCTTAGAGTTGATCTAACGATGTAAAGATGATCCACTTACCATGCAGATCATCTTCTCATAAAATTTATCATGCTCTAAAACTTCTAACCCCATGAAATGTTGGTTTGAAATTAATTGTATAAATAGATGGCTCATAAGTCACATAGCTTTTGCAGGAGTTAAAAGTTTTAGATAATCTCTATATGGTCCCTACATTGACCTTTTCAATAACATGCATATTTAAGCATGTCCTACGATCCTCACTATATATAGATAGTATAGATAAGTAGTATAGATACGTAAGAGAAAATTAATATTTTAATATAATAATATAACTCTTTGTTTATATTTGGGAGTGAGAAACCGTCGGGGAACTTGAAGTTCTTTCTTTAATTTTTTGTGAATAGGGGGATTTTTTTATAATGATGGAAAAGGAGAATTTGATATATGTTATAGATAAGTCAATAAAAATATAATAGTAATAATTTTCAATCTCATAGATGATTAAAAGATCATCTTATACTCACAAAATAGCTTCAGAGTCATTCTATGTGGCCTTATAATTAAATATGGTATTATAGAGAATTAATGTAATTTAAATCTAATTAAAGAGAATTAATAAGAATAAGACTATTTATTATGTTTTAATTGGTAATATGGTGTATGCTAGAAGGTGTTACAATACAATTTTATGCATAATTTGATGAATTTTTTTGTAAAGCTAGTGGAATTCATTATTTTTTTCACTCCTCAATAATCTGTGAGATAAATTAGAATCAAATGCTGAAAAAAGAAAAAAATATGCTAAATCAAAGAATTTGTAATTAAAGAAAAATCTACACAAAAGTTAATAGTAGGAGCACCAAGTACGAAATAAAGAAAGTGTAATAGAATAAGGAGTACAATACACAAAGTTACTCTCAAAGATCGGAACTCTCTTATATCTCAATTTTTTAATTCGTGGTAAATAAATTTAAAACTGACAAAAATAAAGATGAATGTAAACCAAAGAAGTAAAATATTCGATAAAAAAATAGACTATGTAAAGAAATTGTAATAGAATAAATAATACAATATACAAAGTTCTCTCCACAAACTCTCTTACATCTCAATTTTTCAATTCATTAAACATAAATTTAAAATGAACAAAAAAAAAGATGAACATAAACCAAAGAAGTAATATATGTGATAAAGAAAAAGAACAAAAAGAAAAATAAATTTATATTTATTTCTAAAATAAATAAAAGAACTTGACCAATGCGTAAATAACTGCATGCAGACTTGCGTTGGTAAATCTCATCCCATATCTTCAAATTCAACTATTTCTGTATATTTTATATAATAAACAATTATCTATCAATAAAATTGGTAATTGAATAGGACGTTTTGAAATAATTTAGACAAAATCGAAAAATAAAATCATACCATAACAAAAAGATGACTTAGGTGGAAGATCTTTCAAGTTTTGTCGGTTCTAAAAATAGATCAATGAAGCTTCGATTTAAATGGATTTTCTCCAACAAATAGCTCGTCCAAAATTTAATCTTTTGTGGTGAATGAGACCTACATTGGTAGAAAAAAATTAGATTAGTAAATAAAGCATAAGAAAAATAAAACTCTGCAGCCGAAAAATAAAGTAATCTGAGATAGAAAAATATGTCTATTTATATGATGAACTATAAGAAGAGAGAATAATAATGTAATTTATGTGTGTGAGTTACAATTCTAAATTTTAATGTATAATTAGTGGCCAATTAAAAGAAATCAATAAAAAAGAGAGAATAAATTTTAGAGAGATAATTTAAGAGAAATTTAAGTTGATAAATTAACATGATAAATGACTAATTAAAGAGAATTAATGAGAATTATTGTGTGAGGAGAATTTTTTAGGAGATATTTTGGGAGGAATTTAGGGAGAGGAGTTTTTTTTTGTTAGCTTAATTAACATGATAAATGACTATTAAAGAGAATTAATGAGTGACACATATGGTGCTTGTGAGGGAGCTTAGAAAAGAGGAGTAGATGAGTTAAAAGTACCATTGCGTAATAGTGTGGGTTTTTTTTACCGTGAGCTGACGGTGAGGGTTTTTTTGACCCAGGGTTTCCACTATATATATATATAATAGATGTAGGTTTTTTAACCCACACCTAAGAGTGAGAGTTTTGTTAACCCAAGGCTTCTCCTATAGTATATTATAATAGATAATAGATTAGGTTAACAAAATCCTCCCTCTTAAGTGTGGGTTAAAAAAACCTACATTATAAACATACGGCCCAATCTAAAAATTCAAAATTCTTTTTAAAAAGAAGCTCCTGTGTGCCTTGCACGGGATATGGGGGCTAGTAATATACTATAGGAGAAACCGTGGGTTAACAAAACCCTCTTTCTTAGATGTGGGTTAAAAAAACCTACATTATAAACATATGGCCCAATCTAAAACAACTAAATTTTCTAATTATCAAATAAAAAAATTCAAATTTTTTTTTAAAAGAAGCCCCCGTGCGTTGCGTGGGATATAGAGGAAGCATGTGTAAATCTTACATGAATCTCATATTACTAAATTTAAATGTCATCTCTCTCTCCACTGCCATCGACCCACTCGAGATGAGTTCAATCTCTCTCCAAGATCAGTATCACTAGCTCTATTTACCTTCTCCATCTTATGTATCTGTGTCATGTGTCGTTGAGTTTTTTTATACCTCAGTCGTCTAAAGTTGTTCATTTTAATTAAGATGATGTTTTGTGAAGTATAGATCTAAACAAAAAAATATCTCACACACTCTCTCTCTCTCTCTTAAAGTCTCTTTTGTTACTTTTCCTTTTTAATACTGCAAATATTGCATGTTTTGCTTAAGCCATTTCTACTCATAGCAAGGGACATGAGATATATGGTGGACTTCCTGGTGAAACAAAGGGTGCTGGATTTTAAAAAAAAAAGAGAGAAAAGGAGGACATTGTAGTTTAATTATACCTAGCCTCTGACGTGGCGTCTTATGTTTTCTACGAACATTCTATTATATCAGAGTGCCATGCCATTACGCTAACAATTTTATACAACTCATCAATTTTTCTCACTAATTAATGTCACACATGCATATTTGTCTTCTTTTTTTTTGTTAGTTCACAAATCTCAAAATTAAAATCAGCGGGATCAAGGTATTTGATACGATTTGTAAAGGGAATTTTGGCCAAAAACTCCTACTTAAAACGTATTTTAGGATTTAGCTCAACAAACATTTTCTTTTAGTCCAAGGCCAGTGGTACACAAAATCTCAAACATTATGTTCCGGAAGAAGCTGAAGCACATGCTTTTCTACTTCGTACTCAAATGACCAACCGATTGAATCTATATTCTATCATAATTGAAGGGGATGCGGTTAATATTATACGACATATCAAAAGAAGTGAATATACCATGGAGAATCAGAACCATTATTCTTGACATCCGTTCCATTGCTTCTCGGATCCCTTTTGTTGATTTTGTTTTTGTTAGGCGCACTTGTAACAATGTCGCCCATACTTTAGCTCATGAAGCTTTGTGTTGTCATATTTCTGATTGGTGGAATGCTTCTGCCCCACCTCTATGTATCTCAGACTCTTTGTTAGCTGATGTTTCAGCTATGACTTAATGAAGTTTCCTGTTTTCTACAAAAAAAAAAAAATTGTTTACCATGAAAAACTGTTAAGACTTCCAAAAAAAAACGTAAAAATTAAACAAAAAGAAAAAAATTATGTACTTAGAAGAAACATCACCTTCTTTTTTCTTTTTTTCGAGGGGAACTCAACTGAGTGAGGGAAATTTACAATCTACGTATCTCCTTCATCAAATGGCCATTTAGAATCTACGTATCTTTCCATTTTTTTCATTATTTTTTTTTTCCGACCTTTCATTGTGAGGATCTACCTCGAATGCAAATGGATTGAATGAGATGTTCTTCATACTTACCATTTTGTACCTCTATGAACAGAATCTCTCTTGCAACCTACAAGGAAGAATGAAAAGTAAAAGAAAAAGAAATCAAGCAGTACGAAAACTCAAAAGATAAACCCTAAACATATGATGAAAACGTACAACAAAATCAGCCATTGGATCAACTCTATACAACTCCACTAGAACGTGTAAACTAAGTGTAAATAAATAAATAAATAAGGTTACAAGATACAATTGGTATTTTCAAAAAAAAAATTTGAAAGAAAATATATATATATATAGTGAGGACAAAATAGGAGATTTTGCATATGGGAGGGGCAGCTTGAGAAAATAAAAATATGTGAGGACTTTATTACGGCTTACTTCAAGCCGCATGGGGAGCCGACGAAGCCCCCTATAATAGTAAAGATATAATTAGGGAATATAACAATATGGCTCCGCTTGGTATCTGAAGAATTTTACGAAAATTCGAAGCCCAAAATTCTATTGTATTTGCCATGATTGTTGGTATACAATTGTAATCATTACACTATTGTAGTGGTCCCCCACATAAATTTGATGAAATAGGGTGTGAATAAATGTAGCTATTTTTATGACTAAAAATATTCACAATCTATTTTACTAAATTTGTATGAGGACCACTAAAACTTAGTGTAATGATTGTACTTATCTACCCAATTAAGACAAATACAATAATATTTTGGGCTGCAAATTTTCACAAAAATTCCTCGGATACCAAGCACAGCTTATATTACATTTTCACGTAAAAATAAAAAATTATATAAAAAAACATTCATAATAAAATTTAAAATTTTTGTTCATCACTAATTAAGAAACTACGAATTTATTAAATTAAATAAAAAATAAAAAACTAAATATTTTCAGTTTCTCTCTAACTTCTTCCTCAAGTGAAATTGATCTAAATAATGAGAGAACTGTCGTAAATAAAAAATAATAAAAAAGTCTTTAGGTCAACCTTAAATGTTTGGTTGTTAAGCCAAGTACTGTGGTGGGAGATATACATCAAACTTCATGGATTTTGTCAATTTGCGTGTCAAATCAAACTCAATATAGCCAATGAGAGTTTGCAAGTTGTCTCTACATTTTTAACCATTGGAAGATATCTTAAGATGGGAGAAGCTTTGACAAAGGGGGAGAGATATTATCTCTACCTTCATTAAATGCTCTAAACATTCTTCAAGGTATGTATTTAGTATTTTATAAGATTCCTTGACTTGTTTTGTGAGCATGTGCAGGAAACAGGTTGTTTTATACAATCCGTGTTTTAAGTTCTATTGAGTCATGTGTAAGAAAATACGAGTTGTAATGGGGAAGGTTCTTTATACTATTTTCTTATGTATGGCTTTGTCACGAAAATGACAAAGGGGGAGATTGTTAGGTCCATGAGTTCACTCATGTCATATTTGTCGAATTTCGTGTCAAAGGTAAACTCAAGATGGTCAATGTAACTTGAGTTAGAGTTAGTGAGTCATTCGGTTCGTTGCGAAGCAAAGACTCCAAGAAGCTCAACTCACCACCGGAACTCATCTTAGGATGGTAAGTGACTTAGAAACTCAATATCATAGGTGGTTAGTTCATATTAGATCATATGAGAACCACCGGAACTCATCTTAGGATGGTAAGTGACTTAGAAACTCAATACCATAGGTGATTAGTTCATATTAGATCATATGAGAAACCACCGGAACTCATTTTAGGATGGTAAGTGACTTAGTAACTCAATACCATAGGTGGTTAGTTCATATTAGATCATATGAGAAAGTACGGAATGGCAAAAGATGTCAAAACCCCTTAAAACTAGTGTTTGAAAGAATGCTGTCAGAATACCACGATTTTTCGGGAAACTGTGACCATTTGTACTGTGGACAAAGGTTGGTTTCGAAACCAAAGAGGTTGGTTTCGAAACCAAAGTTGAAAAATGATGTCAAGAGGTTTTTGGTTTCGAAACCAACCATATTGGTTTCGAAACCAACCCTGAAAAATGCCAACA